>VZTV01077965.1:10037-21301 GCA_013400875.1 Anhinga rufa
CGGGGGCAGCGCGGGAGCCGCGCCGGGGCGCCGCAACCGGGCCTGGCCCGGGCGCCCCCCCGCCCCGTCCAGCACCCACGGGGAGGAAGGCCGAGCGGGGGCACCCCCCGCCACATTACCTGTGCTTTTCACGCTGCGAGGGTGCGAGGCACCGGCGTGGTGCGAGGCACACGTGTGCTGCGTGGCGGCGGCAACGGGGAGCTCCTGGGCTGCGGCAGGGCTGAGGATGGCATCGCCTGTGGCCTTCCCCACGCTGGCTGGGGACCCTGGGTGACAGCTGCTTGCACGGAAGGACAGCCTGCCATCTTCCCCTGGAAGAGCACAGGCAGATGGGGGCAGGCAGACGCCAGCAGCCCTGCGGGTCAGTAGCCCACTGCTGCCCTCCGTGCTGGGGCTCGGCCCTGTGACACCCTCCTGACCCAGCTCTCAAGGACTCCTGGGCTTCTGACGCTCCCCCATCCCAGCACATCAACCCTTGGCCCTGGGAAGCCACCCGCTTCCCTCCTTGCCCCGGCCCATGGGATGCTGCCAGCCTCAGGCAGAGACTTCCAGCGGTCACCAGTTCCCAGAGCGTCCCCTCCACAGGGTCCCAGCGCCCCAGGGGCTCCGAGCTCCATCCAGCCCACCCGCTCCTCCCGCCCCAGCAAGCCCAGGAACATCCACAGCTCCCAGCTGTCTGCCCGTGGCTCCAGCTCCCTGAGTTGAGGCCCCACAATGCGGGCACTTGGAGCCAAAGGAAGGTACTGCGTACTCACAGCCTTCAGCCTTGTTTCCAGCACCAGGGAGCCGGTGGCCTCTCACCTGCAGCCCCCTGGGGTCAGTGCAGGGCTGGGGAGCTGCTGCCATCGCCACTGCCTGGCCACGCAGCCAGCCCACCTCCTGCACCCGGAGGCCCCGCCGCACCTTGTGCTGCTCATGGTAAGGGATGCCCTGGCCTCGAACCGAGAGGGTGCCCGCGGCGGCAGGATCCGAGCCCTGGCCGGCTGGCAGCTCAGCCTTGGCTCTGGGGTTGTGTATGAGCTGCCGTCCCGAAGGCCGGACTGGGCTTCCCAGGAGCAAGCCGGGGATGAGCGTCATGAAGCGGTGGGCCTCCTGGCCCCCGAGTGCATCCCAGATAAACTGCGGCTGGAAGGAAAGGAAACAGCCACAGCTTAGCTCCAGAGGCCTTGGCAAGAGACGGGAAGGAAAAGTCTTCTCTGGTCATCTACAGGTGCTCGCTAAAGCGTCGCCCTGCACTCTCTCCCCAGGCACGCCACAGTCACCGTCCCCGATTCAAATCATCTAAGGGGTCACCTGCCTGCAGCAGGGCTGGGACTCCTGTCCTCTGCCCGTGACACTGGGCTGAGCTGGAGCAGGGTTTGTGGAAAGAAATGCCAGAGTGGGCTGGGAAGGCTCCAGCAATGAAGGATCTGACCCACCCCCAGATTATCCTTCACTGCTGAAAACATTACCCAGATTTTAGGCAGAGTTTGCAGGTTCTGTTCTGCTTTGTCTGGTAGGGGAAAAGGCAGCTACCATCCATTCATACAGGTCAAACCCCATCTTAGACTTCTTCCATTAAATTAAATGGACTATTTCCAATTTCTTGTAAGGTACTAGGAGACTCCTAGGTCCTGAATAATTCCTGCAACTCTGGCGCCTTGAGTTGTCAGCATCCTTCTGAGGCGTGCTACCCTTCCAGCCAGGAGCAGGAGGCCTTTCTGGAAGCAGACGATGCTGCTGGAAGGCAGTGGGCCTTGCAGTTTTTCATTACTTGCAGGTCCAGAACTAGCCCTTCCCCGACACAGCAGGCGACAGCCGCTGTCAGTGCTCCAGAACAGCCCTAATGGAGCCCACAGGCAACAGACTGCAGGCTATAAACCCCCCTCTGGTTTTAGACCAGCAGCACCGGTAGCCTGGTTTGGGAATCGGCATGGTAGCCAAGACTCGGTGTGAGAGAGCCAAGACTGCAGTGATCACGCAGATCTCCTTTAGAGGTCCAAACCCCGGTTCCCCTGGTGCAATCCTTTGCGAAGCCCAGCTTTCTTCAGCTGTGCACCTCGAGATGGGCTGGGACGTGGCAGCAGCAACGCCGAGGGTTTATGCTGTGGCGTGCTCTTGCAGAGTGAGGATGGCTCTGAAGGGGGAGCCCCAGACCGAGGGCTGAGCCCTACGGGGTTTTGGGCACACGCGTGAACTTGGTGTCAGAAGGCGTGTGGTGGAGTCATCACCTTCCCCGTGTGGGGAATGGTCTCATGTAGAAGGCAAGATGCTTAGGGAGAGGCATCGTTTGCAGCGCAGAATTCACCTAGAGAGGTTTTTTTTGTTTGTTTCTGGACATCCCTACACTTCCCTTCAGTCCCTCTTTGCTGTGTGCAGTCGTTTACTACACTCCTAGCATGCTAGGAGCAACTAGCGCCTAGGGTGCTCAGGGGCTGCACCGAGCACACCCCTTTGGAAAGGGACAAAGTCAGTAACTGTACGAAAACCCACAGACCCAGGCACTACACTGGATCTCATTTAACTGAGCCACACCAGAGATGCTCAGTGCCCGTAATCTGTTCCTCACGAGCCTCCCGTGAATGGCTGTCCCCTACGTTGGCCTTGTTGCAGGATGGATCAGGGCAATCTTCATTTACCTGGCTCTTGGAGATAATGGTGCAGGATCTCTGGGTGTTGGCTGGTCTGTCGGTTGTGGGGAGCAGCTGGGAGAGCTGATCTATGATGCCCAGGCCTCGGATGAGGTTCTCACGTCGCAGAAGAGCATTTACTCTTTTCTTCTCTTCATCTTCCACAATATCCTGGGGTTGCATAGAGTCATACTGCACGCACCGTACCTTAGGGAAGAAAGACCTGAGTTACAGCAGAGTTGGAGCTGCAGTAACGTGCGAGAGAGACAAAGCCACAGACTGCTCCGAGCCCTAAGGAGGATTACAGACTTGGGGGTGGAGTGGGTCAAAGATCCGGTGGGAGCCACTACAGGGAAGGGACAACACTGACATGTGCAAGTACCTCCCAGCACGAGCTGTCAACTCTCTGGACTTCATGCAGGGGAGTCAAACCTCGTAGTTCTGTTCCTTGGGGGGCACCACGGCCCAGCGCTGATCCCAGAGCCACGTTATTGCCTTTGAGAGCCCCAGGGAGAACCGCTGACAAGAGCCAGGTACCTTGCTATCCCATGTCCTGGTGCTTCTATAGGTGAGGTGGGTTGTGGGAGCTGTGGTTTTATTACGGATCTGGGATTTGTCCCCAGCTGACTCTCCATGCAGGTCTTCTTTCCTCTCTGTTTTCTTCTTCCTGGTAACAGCTTCCAACTTTTCTTTCTTCAGGCGAATTTCCTCCAGTTGCTGCCTGCCATAGAACAGTAGTCTTAGTCACCGGTTCAGTGACAGCCGTAATAGCAAAAGGCTATTATGAAGCCTTCAATCCAAGGACATTTTACTGCAGTCGGGAGTTCTGTAGTGAATAGACCATAATAGCAGTGTGCCAAGAAATGGGCCAGGAGTGCCTTTAAAAGAGATTCTCACCACTGTAAGAAATGCCCTTGAATTAGGCTGTGCCTGCCAGGAGGGTAGAGGACACTTGCGACATGGTGCCTCCGGAGTCCAAAAGTCAATGGAATGTTGCATTTGCCTCTCAAGGGTGCGTGCAAAAGGAAGGTGCTTTGCTATGGTGACATAGCACATGCAGACTCCTTCCCTTCCAGCTTACGAACATGTTAAGCAGTGGAGTTGCTCCCGAGAAGGGATCAGAAGCAAGCAGTCTCTATGCCACCCCTACGAGGAGCGGGTTTTCCACAGGAGCAGCGTACCTGGCACACTCCTCCCGTGCTTTGGATGATGCCGTTTCCTGGAAGAGGGAGCCACTCTGCTTAAAAAATGGCTCATACTTCTCTGTTCCACCTGCCGGATAAATGCGCCGGTAACCGCCCAGGTGCGAGTTCTCGTACTTCTCTGCCTGAGACAGCCAGGCAGCCTGGCTGCTCTCTAACTCCTCGCGTCTGCAAAGTGGGAGAAAGCACAGGCAGGGAGCTGCGATAGGAGGCTCCAGGTGCTGTGCCAGCTGAGGGACAAGGGCCTAGCTAGCACTTTCCCCCATCTTTCCCCACCTGGGAGCCTGTTTCACACAGGTGCACTGCAGGGAACCAACGCAACCCACACCTCTTCATCCTCTACCTGTGGAGCGCTGGTGAAGCATTTCCAGATCTCTCCCCTACAGCCCAGGCTCACACCCTGCCCCTCAGCCTTTTCACCCAACTAATTCAGTTAAGGGAAGTTCAGTTAAAAAGTGCCTATTCAAGGCATATCTGCCCCTCTGCGTGCTTCTGGGAGCCTCCCTTGCTAGTGGGGAGCTCGGGGCAGCCAAGGCTGCAGGGGCAGGCAGAGTACAGAGCTAACACGCTCAGCATCTCCAGCCTGGAGTTATCTCAGGTCTCCTAGTTGAAATGGGAGCTGGAGGGAGTTCCTGCCTCATCCTGCATGGCAGGAAAAGCCCAGGCAGCAGGCTCATCTAGCATGGCCTCATGAAAGGACATGCAGGGAAATGGGGGGAAACCCTTGGCTCTGGGAAAGGAACCCCGCCCTGGAGAAGGGTCCCCTGTCCCCGGGTGCTCTTGGTCCCTGGAGCAGTCCTGCAGTCTTGGCCTGCGAGCATCACTGTGAACCCAGGGATGCTGGCACTGCCCGTCAACACTGAAGGACGTGACAAGCAGGCGTAGCTTGATGGGGATGACTCTGTAGAGGGCCCAGAGCCCCGAGCATGTCGGATCTCCTAGAGCCCAGAGATGAGCCCTGGCTCTTCCTTGCAGGATGCAGGTGGCTTGGGAGATCTCTTCTCAGAGGCTATGTGATGCCACGGCCTCTGGGAGCTTTAATTTGGAGATGGCCAGCCTTGGTTTTATCCTGCTCCACCACGCCCCATCTTTTCTCGTGGGGAACCTGCAGCACTATGGGGAAGAGCAATACCTGGATGCGCGGAGAGTCTGATGGGCCTGGAGGAGCCGTTCCTTTGCCCGCTGTTTGTCTTCCTCCAGCACCTTCCTTCTGTTACAGGCATGCACATTTATCAGGTTGATGGTATCATAGAGAAGAGCATCCTTCACCTCACGGTCTAGGCGAGAGTCCGTGGTGAAGCTGGGAGAGTGGTTCACCTGCCAAAAGAAGCAGCTAATCTAACCTGGCAACTCCTCCCAGAAAGTGCTTGCTGGCCCCAGTCTGCCCCACCACGCACTTCCCATGGGTGTTCCTCCCTGTAACAGCGACAGAAAGCAGGAGGCTGCACGCAGTGGCTGGTTCTGTCCTGCAGCGTAGTGCCCATCCGCACTGCAGGTCACTCAGATCCCACACCCCGCAGGACTGCAGGTGTGGGGCAGCTATCATAAATCCAGGGTGCTGTTACGGGTCAAGGAGTCCTAAGGTTCAGGAAACTCCCTGCTGTTAGAGAGGGTGCAGATGGAACAGGCTCTTAGACCCCACTTAGCCAACAGTGGGTTGCTTGGATACTTGTCTTTATAGCCTGTTTACTTTTGTGAACACAGTGGCCCTTTTTAATCAAATGAGTTCTGCTCATCCCACCACCCCTTGTTCTGGAGCCTCCCCAAGACAAGCCAGCTCTCGGCTATCTGCTGCTTCCAGAGTTGCTTCAACACAGCAGGAGACTCCTTCCTCACCTCTAGCAGCCACGGCTTCAACTTTCTGTCTAGCAAAATATCAAAACCCAGTATCTCAAAGCAGGCACAGCCAGTAGTGTGGTTTGGAAAGCAGCTTTGGTAATTGTGCTTCACAACAGGGTGAGCTGAAATAAGAGTCTTTATAATAATATCTTCAATATCTTCCCAGAGTTTTGTTGTGTTGTAGCTGTTAGCCGTCATCCAGGCATTCAGGGTAGACAGTTTCCTGTGTGGAGGACAGGAGATGAAAAGAGCTGACCTGTGATGTTTGCCCCAAGAAAGATGGAAGTAAACCAGCGTCCCAAATGCAGCTTTCCTGCAGGATGTGCACAGGGCACTGCGGTACCTGGACAAGACAATACCTCTTACTGCCCATCGTGTCATCCTGGACGAAGTTTTCATTGTGTTTGTTGACAGCATAATTGGTCAAATGCATGCAGATATCATCCTGAGAGAGGAACCGCAAAAGACTTTAATTTACTCTTAACCACTGAGCATAAATAGAAACAGCCCCATTAGCACTAATCTAGCCACCAACTTCACCCACTTCTATCTCTTCTCTGTGGCAATGACTTGCAGCAAGGAGTTAATCATGCCGGTGAATCCGTCTCTAGCCAGAAGGTAGCACTAACAGAGCTCTACCCTCCCTCTGCACCTCTGTCCTTATCTCTGGGGGAGAGGGCAGGACTCGGCTCCTCCGCAAATGCCATTCCAGCCGTGGCCTCACCGATAAACGAGGACAGAAGCTGCAGCAAGTTTCTGCACGTTCTTCCTCTTCCTTTGTTCACCCAGAGCAGAAGACCTCCCCAAGACATGCACGTATCAGAGTGAGGGAGGACATGTACATGTGCAGCTCTGGGACAAGCAGGCAGATAGCCAGAAGCCTGGGGTGTCTTGGGGCCCATGGCCGTAGCACAGCAATCCAACACTGCGGTCCATCTTCTGCTGGGGTTTTACAGGTTACAGACCCCTGCTTGGAGCCAGGCACGGCCATACTCTGCACCTGGCTTTCCTGGTTCCCCTCCTCAAATCTCCTGGGCTCCAGTACCAACAGATAATCCCCATGTCCCTATTTCCTGCCTGAAGCACAGGCAGACAAGGAACGGTGTGGTCTTGAGAACACTCATAAAGGCAAGAAGCAGTAGGAGTGTTGCCCAGAAGCACCATGGGGTCTCCATCCTTGCAGGTTTTCAACACCTGCAAGGTGATCACTGGGTGAAACCACAAGAAACCAGATCTGAATTTATTGTTGACTCAGTTTTGAGCAGAAGGTTGGACTCGAGACCTTCCAAGGTTCCTTCCAAGCGAAACAACTCCATGGTTCTGTGATAATGCCAGTGAACAGCCCAGAAGTGGGGCCTGGGAGTAGATCTACTTCAGACACTCCCAAAATGGCTCCTGTGAGAAGGAGGAGGAGGAGGAGTTACAGAGGGAGGGGAGAACAGGAAAGAAAGCTGGGTCCCATGAAACCCACCAGGCCCTATCTTTTCAAGGTGTGGAATGCCCCTAGGACAAATTAGGGACTAACAGCTACAGATACTACACAAGTTTTTTTGAAACTTCCCTTTTTTACCGGGTTTCTGCTGCTGGGATCGATGTACCTCATGGTGGCAAACCGGGCCAGACCCTCCTTGTAGACAAAAATCCTCAGTGGGTCACAAGATGTGACCAGCACATAGATACGCATGTCGAATTTAAAGCCATCGATAAGGAAAGGCTGTGAGAAAAAAGGCAAGAGCAAGCATGAGGTAAGGAAACAACCTTGAGGTTGGCTGCTGTATCTGCACTGCTTGTGCCGCTCCTTGGCAGCTCAGCAGTGAGGAGAAAGGCAAGCTTTTGCCGTGCCTCTGCTGCGCCACAGCCAGCCCAGTGCCCCTAGCAGGTCCAGGAAGACGTAGGGCAGAGGACACAAGGAAGATGCGGGATGCTGGAAGAGCTAGGAGGTTGCAGTCCTCCACCTGTTATTTCAAGACTGTCCCCATTACCTTAGAGATATACTGCTGGCAGATCATATGCTCTCCATGTTTGATCTCCTCTGGATTGCATGTTATGAAGATACCTCTCCCCTGGCAGCCACTGTCTGGCTTGCAGATGAACGTTCTGGTTTTCCTCGCGCGTCTGTAGGCCTGGAAATCTCCATAGCTGTGTGAGGAAGGGGTGACTGTTACAAGCGGCAAAAAAACTGCCTCTGAACTCTCTCATGACAGTTAGGGACTCAAACTATGGTGCTGCGGGCCAGTACAGACCAAACTTCTGCAGCAGAGGATTAGTACACCTATTCCTGATCTATAGGAGCTACAAACCGGCCCTCCTGTGACCTGACAAAGCTCTCCTGGTTCCACCTGCTACTTGCACACATCTCCACTGCTACCAGGAGGTTCATAGGAAGTGGTCACCACCATGCACACAGGAGCCAGTAAGATTTTTGGCTCTGCCACCACAGAGAGAAAGCAGGAGAAAAGAAACAAGCCCTGGCTACAGAGGAGGAGGAGGTCGCAAGTCTTTACATCCCCCTTTTAAGCCAGCTCATCAGCAAGCAGGCAGGAGGCCACGGCCAGGGCGTTCTAAGCAGGGCGCAGAGGCTCATGAGCTGCGCGCACCTACCACGTTACATGGCCGATCTTCAAGAGCAGCTCCCGTGGGGGTATGGTGCTTTGAAGAGTCAAGCCCATATGCCAGTTATTTATTTTGCTGTAGATGGAAAAGCACCGTCTCTCTAGTGGGCACCACATTTAGGGAAGGAGAGAGGCAAACAGGACAAATCCCCAAAGACAGTGCCAAGAGCTATCTGAGCCCAGGAAATGCAGCCTGGAAAGAAAGATAAGAGAACTAGGTCCATCTTCTTCAGAAATGGGAGACTGAAAGGACACATGGCAGTAGCCTTCCTGGACGTGACACGCTATTAGCAAAACGCAGCAAACCTCCAAGGCCAGTGCGAACGGGAGAGGTACTACTTGCTGATACTTCAGCAAAGATGCGTTAGGTCAGACCTTAAGAAAATCATTCTAACTGTGAGGGGAGCTCAGCTACAGGGGAGCCCTACTTCGAGGTCTTCAGGAAACGGCAAGAATAAAATCTGCCTAAGAACAGGTATCTTGTCTCCTTACAACCACCCAAACTTTGAGTGCTCTTTGGTCTCATTCAGCTATGTTTCTGTCATTGCTTGCCTGTGTATGATTGGAGAAGCCAGGCCTTCTGCCCCAAAGCTTGAGTAATTCGGTGATGGTTTACATCTAACTGTATATGTATTAGCATAGTGACCCGCACTCTTCCACTATACTCCGCCATGAGCGTGCTCTGCTGCAGCAGACGGCAGAGGTGCAGGGGGCTGTGAAGACAGCCGTGGCAGTTGGTGGCGTGGAACCGCCTCGTGCCCCTGGCCCGTGCCCTTCCCAGGCGAGCGATGGGCATCCACCCACCCAGCTGGTGGGACAAGGGGGCCTGCCACGCTGCTCTGCAGTGGCCTCTCCTGTTCACCCTGAGCTGTAGAGAGACCTTCCACTGAAAAACACAGATTGACGCTTCCCACTTGCCCCCTGCCCTTTGGCTTTCCAGGCAGGTCCCTCTCCCCAGATTTAGCCCTTTGGCACGCAGCCTGCCCAGCAGCAAGGCACACATCACAGAGGACACCGTTCCACGGGCTAATTCGGTCTAATAGGAATTAAAGATGCATGAGACTAGAAATGTGTCTCAACGCCCCTTTCAGTTCCAGGGAAGGTTATGAAGGCCCAGACCAAGACAGATCTCAGAGAGGTCTCTCTGTCCCAGCCCTGGCTGTCAAGTGTAGAGGCTCCCGCTTCCTAATTTCATACCCCTGTTCTCAGCTGCATTAATGTGTATCACTCACTCAGCTGGCAGGCACCAAGTGCGGGGAAATATATTGTACTCCTTGGGGAAGAGCCTGAGCATGCGGTTAAGGTTGCGAGCCAACAAGTCCTTACGGCAGATCTCTATCATGCCTGGAAAATGGTTGATTTTCTGAAAGAGGTGCAGACGAAAACCAGAATCAGCAAAGGAGCAGCAGGGATCCTCCTCGAGACCTGAGGAAAGCCTGCGTGCAGAGAAACTGGCACACAGAACAGGAATCTGGGCTTGCGGTTGCCTTGACTGGCTGCTGAGGGACAAGATTATGCTACAACTGCTTTATCTGAACTTCGCCAGTCCGATTTATCTGCTTGTTCCATCTCAGCCCTGAAGCTCTCCCTCCCTAGAATATCACAGCTTCTGGAAGGGAGTCGTGTGTCATCAAGAACCATTTATTTCATCCTACATGAAAGGGGTTGGCGGCTTTCCAATTCATGCTACTAACCACAGTGTTGCTGATGGCACCGTACCAGAGATGCAACAGAAGTAAATGCCTGTGAACCTGTGCCCTCTGGAACCGATGCAGAGAAGGGGGCACGGGTGCTAGTTTGGACGCTTCTGTTTCATTCTGCAACGCGATTTAACAGCCCCCGTCTCACCCTCTCTCCTGAGCTCTTCCTGCTGGGGGGTATTTACCTGAAACCGCTTCATTTCCATGACACGCTCCAGAGAGACAGAGTAATCCGTCCAATACACTGTCCACTCCTCGTTTTCTCCCACTTCTTTCAGCCCACAGCACCGCGCTGCCCGCCGCACTGTACCAAAGCAAGCAGATGACAAGGGGCCAGGCAGAGGATACTAAGTACCAGGGACCGCTAAATCCCCAAAGCAAGCAGGGACGGAGCGTGGGACAAAGCTCTCCAGGCTGCAGTTCAACACTGAGAGATGCAAGGTATTGGCGGGACCCTTCAGGAGGCATCCGAAACACAAGCTTTACCTGGCTAAACTCACCCCAGCTGCTGGCTGCAGGTGTAGTAGGAGCTACCAGCCCCATAAGTCCTCATGCCTTGGGGTCCCAGAGCACCCCTGGAACTCCAGCAGGCTTGAATCTGCCATGGGTCTGACACCACACGGGCACATACAAGTCTTCTGAAGAGTTTCGTCTTTGAAATGAAAAGCTATCTGGCAGCAGAACACACGAGCTCTGGAGCAGAAGGTCGCTGCTGGAATGGTTTGTGTTAGCGCCAGTTCTGAACGTGGCCTCTCGCAGGGCTGGGGAGGCGATGAAGGTCAGTGCACGCCAGAAACCCTTGTGAGATGGTCCTGGCTCCCGTGGCGCCTGCGCTGCCGCACCACCTCCCCATCTGCCTCCCCTCTCCACTCTGCCCAAGCACGGCCCCGGGCGAAACGCGCAGCGCCTGTCTTCTGCACAAAAACCACGTTCCTCGCGCAGCTGAGCAGGCTGTGACCTGCAACAGCGCAAACGCAGCTGCACTGCTAGAACAGTCGTGAGCAAATTGGCAAAGTGATGGATGTAATTACATCCATCAAACAGTAGGAATCTGTTCTTTTAAGATACAGCTTGTGGCAGCAAACAAGAGCAAGGCAGGAGGGTGGCCCAGCTCCCTGGAGATGGACGGTGAAGGGAGAGGTTCTGGGTACCGATCCCGCCTGTTCCACCACTGGCTTTACGTTAAACAGCTGAGAGCTCTCGCCTCATTCCCCCAAGCACAGGTACCAGTCTTGCATTGTGGCTGCCCCTAACTAGACCTTTCTCACCAGTTTTAGCAGACGTGTGGCAAGCGCAGCCGTA
>VZTV01077967.1:0-11992 GCA_013400875.1 Anhinga rufa
CCTGCCATTCTGGGATTCTGTGTTGCAGCTGTGTGGTCCACATATAGCAGTCGCTAATGGAGTTTGTATACTCGGGGGCAGGGAGCGAAGGGGCTCCACGGCAGGTATTTAAGATCAGCTTTTGAATTTTAAGATTTCTAAGGCTACTATAAAGTTGTGTCATAAGTAGCATTTACCATATCTAGACTCTACTGGGCCTTGTTTCTAGTTTTCCATCAGATCTTCATAATGAAGACACCACCCTTAACAACAGAGATATCAGACTTGGTGTTGACGTGCTCTGTCTGAACCTGTCCAGTCCCAATTTCTGTCCAACTTGACAGTCACAAAGTGTCACAGCATTCCTGTGCACAAGAGCCAAGTTCTGAAAACCATCAGTGAACTCTTCTATTTCCGTAAAACTTTATAATACCAGCATTGTGTTCCAAAACTTGTTGCAGGGCTTTAGGGCAATGTCCCCTGTGTTGCAGACTAACAGCAAGATCCTCAAGCTTTGGCTGTGCTTCCCTCACTGTACCCATTCTCGTGCCCTGGGCTGTGCAGGGCAGGAGCCGCGGCTGTCAGATACCCCCGTCAGGTCAACGAGACCCAGAACTAGGCACTTCACAGCACCAAAACTGAGCTTGCAGAGGCTTCTGAGCCTGAGGTCTTCACACCAACTGCTGGACAGGAAACGACACTAAAGCTCCCTCAAATGATCCACTGATTCCTACAGATCCAGGCAAGTTCTGCGCTTGGGTTGTTGGATCTCTGAGTTCACCCAAGGAGATTTGTCAGAGCAATACCAGTTGCTCTGACTGGTCTTTACACAAAGGGATGCAAATACAAATGTCTGATGCTGAGTATCAAACTTTAACCTTCCTGTGGAGAAAAGACAGCAAAGAACAAGTGGGAGTTTGTGAAGCGAGCAGATGACATCCATGCAGAGATCCTTCCTGACCCGAGCCCAGAGTTCTCTGCGTTTCCCCCCCTGCGGCCAGAACTCCGTCTTGGCCGTGGGACCGAGTCACTGGCGAACGGCACGCGTGCCGGGAGCAGATGAAGCGGCGTTGGCGACAGCTGCGTGGGCTTCTCGGCGCACGACTGGAAGCTGTGCGGCTCAGTGCCCAATTTTCCCGCGATGCTGAACATAACAAGACGCTCCCGGGGAGTGCTCCGGAGCGACCGCAGGGCTGGGGACAGCAATGGTTCACTTGGGGCCCTGCTGCAGCCCAGCCAGGAGGGACAGGGCTGGGGTACAGACTGACCCTCCCCGTCGGCGAGTCCCATGGATCGGCACTTTGGTCGCGAGCTGTGACCTGCTGGTTTTACAAGCGCTCCTTGACAGTCCGGCTCAAATGCAAGGGCTGACACTGGACACGGGAGGGGCACTGAGGGGCAGAGAGGCTGCGGCAGGCCATGGCGGGCACCAGGAGGCCCCAGGGCTGCGGGGAGGCCGTGGCACCGGGGAAGGCGCTCGCTTGAGGGAGCAGTGAGAGCTGGGGCGAGCTGGGCAGAAACTTGGAAAGCAGGTCTGCATTCTGCATCAAGGCAGGTGCATGTGTAAAGCAGGTGAAGCGCTTGCTTGGCTGAAGAACTGGGAGGGGAGTGGGTGGGGGGACAAAACATTGACAACCCTTTGGAAAGAAGCAGGAGCAAACTGAGCCCCACAGTGGATCAGCATCATCTCCCCAACAGCGTATGGGATCGGCTGCTTCGGGAGAGACACAAATCACGGGAAGCAATCATCTCAGGTAACTTCGTGAACAACCTGCCCCACCTGGCGGCTTCTCCCCAAACTAAGTAGACAAAAGAAAGCTCACACCCTGAAGCAAGGACTTCGAGCCATCTCCTTTTCTTTTTTCAACACATCATTTGTATTATTGGCAATATTCTTGCTAATGCTATTATCTGTTCCTCTCTTAGAGAGTAAATTCCCAAGTCAGGGGCCGAATGTCCCTCTACCGCTTCCACAGAACCCACCATAACCAGATGCCAATGAGCATTAACTGGCCTAGGAACAGTATTCCTCTGCCCAGGGAACCGGTAGCAGGGATTTGCTGAGACCATGTGAGGTGCAGCCACTGTATCAGCTGTTAACAACCTCTGTTCACAGGGGTGGCCCCAGGGAAGTATGTATGAATATTTTATGAATCATATTACTAAATAGATAGTGCCTGATCTGTGGTCAGGTTAGCCAGGAAGAAGGAGGTTGCTCTAGTCCAGGCACAGAAGCCTGGTGCAGTTCAGGATATTACAAGCAGAGAAATATCGTTGGTGGCTGGTTACGAGCACTGTTCCCCAGGGCTCAGTGCTGGGGCCGGTCTTGTTTAATATCAATGATCTGGATGAGGGGATGGAGCGCGCCCTCAGTCAGTTTGCAGGTGACCCCAAGCTGGGCGGGGGTGTCGATCTGCCCGAGGGCAGGCAGGCTCTGCAGAGGGACCTGGGCAGGCTGCATCGATGGGCCGAGGGCAGCTGTGTGAGGTTCAACAAGGGCAAGTGCCGGGTCCTGCTCTCGGGTCACACCGACCCCAGGCAGCGCCACAGCCTTGGGAAGAGTGGCTGGAGCTGACCGGCGGAGAAGGGCCTGGGGGTGCTGGCTGACAGCGGCTGAGCACGAGCCAGCAGCGTGCCCAGGTGGCCAAGGGGGCCAGCAGCACCCTGGCTTGTGTCAGGGGTGGTGTGGCCAGCAGGAGCCGGGCAGGGATGGTGCCCCTCTGCTCGGCACTGGTGAGGCCGCCCCGCGAATCCTGGGGTCAGGTTTGGGCCCCTCGGGACAAGAAGGACATGGAGGGGCTGGAGCGTGTCCAGAGAAGGGCAGCGGGGCTGGGGCAGGGTCTGGAGCACAAGTGTGCTGGGGGGCGGCTGAGGGAGCTGGGGGGGCTCAGCCTGGAGAAGAGGAGGCTGAGGGGAGCCCTCATCGCTCTCTGCAGCTGCCTGAGAGGAGGCTGTGGNGGACTTGATGATCTTAGAGGTCTTTTCCAACCTTTATGATTCTATGATCATCTTTCAGCATTTGGAGCACAGGTCTATCATTTGTGTATATGAAAGGTAGGGATCGTGTCTCTGGGCCAAGAAATGAAGAAGTGAATCCACCTGCTCATGACTTTCTGTCACAGTGCTGAGTGAGGGGCTGCTACACCCCTTCCCATCTGCTCCAAATGAATCTCTGAGGCAATGACTGCAGGCAAGTCCCATGTCCAAA
This sequence comes from Anhinga rufa, assembly GCA_013400875.1. NCBI lineage: Eukaryota > Metazoa > Chordata > Aves > Suliformes > Anhingidae > Anhinga > Anhinga rufa. The sequence continues at coordinate 3,188 of VZTV01077967.1, forward strand.
AGCTGCCACTCATCTCTGCAGGGACCAGGATAAAATAACCTTTGTCCCAACGCTCAGTTGGTTTGACTGGGACATCACCTCCTCCTGGTACTGGCCAGAGACAGGCAGGGAAGGTGGTGCACAGCGTTCTCTTCCTGGGGTGCAGCTGATGGGGCGGCTCACACAGACAGGCAAATTTGGGCTTGGGAAGAAATTAACCCTCAGCAAGACTGGCAGAAGCCATGCAAGATTTTCACCATCCTCTGCAGCACGAAGTGCAGTTTCCTTTGAGGATCATCCAGCGGAGTCTCACTTAATAACCAGCTCCCTCCCTCTGCAGGGACTCTGCTGATGCTCTGGTCCCTCCCGTTTTCAGACCCCTTCTCTGGTTCACCCCACAAAGTCTGAAGTGTTTTGCACACAGTATCTAAATGAAGTGTGAGTGGTGGTGACACCAACGGGGCCAAGACAGAGTCTCAGCGTTTTTTACAGCTTAAACCCCACAGCAGCATGAAGCACCAGGCTAAGTGGCTGAGAAATATGGGGTGACTCAGAGCCACCACATTCACCTCTCAGTCAAGAGGATGCCGCTCCCCAAGGGGCATCAGCAGACTCACCAGCACCCCTGTCCCAGATGGCAGCACAACAGACCATGCCCACCCTGCGAGGGCTTCCAAGCCACGACCCTCTGCAGCCACGCGCTGCTCAGTGCCCCCTGCAGCAACGCCAGGCTGCGAATCCGTAAGCCAGACCCAAGTCCCACACAGCCTCACGCCCACTGTTTAATCCGCTCCGAATCCTCTCTTTCAGCCTCAGCAGACAAAGGAAAATACAGAGCCTACGAATGTTAGGAGGGCAGACAAGAAAAAAGAAAGAAAAAAGGAAACAGGACAAAATTTATCCCATTTTTCTTAACACAATAGCTGCAAGTCTGATCTGGCAAAAAAAGGGATGCCATTTTGAGCCCTGAAGTTTCACTTCACATTACACTGACTGATGTGAGAAGCACATGGACAGACACATATGGCACATATATAGGGAAAGGGAGAGAGAGGGGAGGAAGAGACAGCAACCATATTCCGACAGGGACGCAAACACACCCACTGGCACACAGAGCCCTTTTGTGAGATGGACAGAACAAAGACAATTCATGAATCCCCACAGAAAATCACACCCAAGATTAAAGCCCAAATCGCAATGATCTTCAGCCACGCTGAGGTCCAGGAGAGGAGCAGCACTACCAAACGAGCTGGCAGCTGCTGGTTTAAGCCTTCCCTCCTGCATCCTGCACCCTACATGCAAGATAGGGACGGAAGGATGCACTGCTGTGCCTCTGCTGTCAGCAGCTGCGTTCCTGAGACCCCTTCGCCTCTCCCCAGCCTTCAGTCTGGAACTGCTGGAGAGAGGACCCTCCAGCCGGAGGTGGACCTGCCTCCTGAGCACAGGGGCTGCAGCCTGTTTCCTATGTGAACATGAGCACCTTCATTACCAGCCCCCAAGGGACTCTCTTTTGTTCTAGCAAAAAGACGGTTTTCTGGCAAGAGGAGCCACAGTAACAACCCGGTACAAGGTACCAGCTGCACGAGCACAGGTGCTCCAGGGCTGCGCAGGGGACGCGTGCCCCAGGCACGAGCAGAGGCTGGCTGACGCACAGGGTCGAAGGTATGGTGGCAGCTGCAGGACAGACATCTCCTGCTTTGCCCTCATGCCCGGGCTGAACCCCAACACAGCCAGGGCTCCCAGGAGAAGGACCCCCAACTCTACACAGCCAAAGTATAGTGAAATAGTTCAAGCATTAAAAAAAAGAAAACCACTACAGAGGATACAGGCCCTGCCCCGTGGGGCTTATATCTGCACCTGAAACAGAGCACATGCACTTTATACGCCCAGTAAATAGGCAGAAGTGAAAACTCCTACAAATGCAAAGCTACGAATACCAGCATCTGTACCAGAGAAGCGCCCCAGAACGTGCGAGAGATGCACATTTGCCACGAACGGCATTTTCTGTACAATACATGTAACCAGAGATAAGCTGCGCTCATGCTGCCTAGCCGTCGGAGGAGAAGAGAGTCCCCTAAGAGACCCTGATGCACAGGGGCTCGTGGGCTGCTCGGTGCAGCCAGGGCAATGGGGTCCTGAGCACCAGCCAAAGTGAGGAGAAGGAGCTTTCCCTCCCAGCCCCAGGACCGAGCGGAAGAAGCAGCCCTTACCTTTGGCCCCTCGCAACACAAACCCGAATCCCTCATGCTCCCTCTTCTGCAGCACGGCCGTCTTCTCCTCAATGATGTAGTCACTGGGCAGGAAAGAGCACAAGAGAATGATGCTAGGGTTAGATTTCAGCACCATGCTGCCAGGCGGAGGTGGCCTTTGTGCCTGTGACAAGGAGACCTCTTCTCATCGACCGTTTCATCTCAGCAAGGAGTTGGGCACAATCTGCTTCCCTCCCTCCCTTGCCCAAAGTCAGAACAAAAAGACGAAAGCTACTTTCCCTCAACGTGTAGGCGGAGGAAAGCCCCGGCTGCCTGGATCACCCTTCTGCCCACCGGTCCCCTTCTCAGTCACCTGCATACGCATGCAGGGAGCTTACTGATCCCACTTTGGGCTTCCCTTTAAATGATGCCCTTAGCATATAACTGAAGAGTGGAGCGGCTGAGCAGAGGAGGTGCGGGGGGAGGCAGCCATCCATCCATCAGGGAAGCAGCTCTCTGAGACTTTCCGGTTGCCTCTTGTATGAAAAAATTAGATGCTTGGCAAAAGGAGAGGTGCCTCTTTGGTAAGTTCCCTGGGAGGGAGAACAGCAGAGTTTATATCCTCATCCTGGCGCTCTGATCTTCTCTTAAAATCCCCCCCTGCGTTGCTAAGTAACAGTCTGTCATTAGCAGAGGGGGGATGCATTGCATTGTCCTAGTTTAACAAAGCTGCTCTCCCTGCCCTCCGCCGCGGCCAGACGAGAAGAACGGGGAAAATCCAGCAGTGGAGAGAGAGGAACGGATGTGCAGCTCCATGCGGACCCCAGCCGCCAGCGACCCTTCCAACAAACCACCTCTACGTGCGCCGGGAGGGGCGGGGGGCGCGCAGGGAGGGGAGACGGGAGAGGGATTCTCTCAGCAAACGGGAGCTTAAATGCAGCCCTGCAAATCCCTCCCAGCAGAGCCGCATGTCTGACATCAGAGTGGAATTAATCAGGGACCTCGGTCCCTCTCGGCGGTGCGGGGAAGGAGCTTTGCCCACCAAGCTAAAGCCGAGAGAGGCAGAGAGGAAGCAATGGCACGGGCCGGCCCCCAGACCCGGGCACGTGTAGGCAGCGATGGGGTCTGCCCAGCGCGCAGCGGCAGCGAACAAAGGCCCGCGCACCACCGCACTGCACAGAAACACGCTGCCAAGGAGCAGGTACAGCGGTGGGCGTGCGGGCAGGCGCGCTCGCGGGAGGGAGGAGGCGGCCGTAGACGGGCGCTGGCCGAGAGCAGGCTGGGCTCGCACACTGCGGTATGAGGTGCCCCGAGATGCGCGGTGCCGCCGCGGCAGGCAGGCACACGCCCCACCGGCACACGCGTCCCGGGCCACACCGCCTCCTGCCCGTTGCTGCAGGGAAGGGGTTGCCTGCCGGGGCTCGGGCTGCACCCCCGTCACCCCGCCGGGAACCTGCCGAACGCAGCGGGGTCGGGGAGGGGGCGGCTGTTTCTGGATGGAAGGCGGTGGGCTCGCAGCGCTGCTGCGTGGACTGCGTTGGCAACCCACGTTTTTGTGTGCACTTCCTAGCAGCCATGGACTGCAAACGACAAGCACCGGGACAGGACGCTCCTCTGCAGCCGGTCCATTTGTAGCCTCATCTGCCAGGGCTGCATTCATAGGCATCACAATCCCTTTTTGGGTAGGTAGTTCGGTGATTCTGCCATTACCACCACAACAGCATCTAGCTCCTAGCAAAGCGGATAGAAACGTTGTTCTCCAGACCAAGGGAAGGTGATCACAAAAGTCAGTACATGCAACGGCTGCAGGTACTGGGGCACTCCAGAAGACGCACAACAGACATCGACCACGGAAACTAATGTAAGACACAAGCCTGAATTCCTTGGACTTCCCTGGTCGTTCATTTTGCACTGTAATTTTGGACAAGCTTAGGCTTGTCCAATTATCCATGAACAAATAGGATATCTATAAAAGCAGTCACTTCATGCAACAAAGTACCTAGATGTGCAAACACTTCCAACAAAACCATGTGAACTGCTTTAAAGGAGGCGGCTGCTGTCATACAGTCATCCCTTTATGTCACGTTTTCAACACACTGCCTGTCTTTCAAAAGCAGAGCTGGTTATGCATATGTTCCTCAATATGCATGAAACTCTCCCCTCTACAACGAAATCCTCTCTTCCAACTGTAGAGTGTCCTACTGGAAACAGGTTCATAACCACCATGCCCAGAAGAGGTCATTATGGTAACATAATCCTCCTGACCACGTAACAAGAGCCAGACAACCTGAAACTGTGATTCCTGTCTCAAAGCAGACGTGGATGCCCCATCCCTGGAAGTGTTCAAGGTCAGGCTGGATGGGGCTTTGAGCAGCCTGCTCTAGCGAAAGATGTTGCTGCTCATGGCAAGACAGCCGGACTGGATGATCTTTGAAAGTCCCTTCTAACCCAAACCATCCTGTGATTCTGTGATAAGCATTTATCTCCTATTTGAACAATGACTTACCGTTTAGGAGGCGAGCTAGACCTAGCACATATCCCATCCACAGGAATATGTGGAATCCCTTTTCCACATGACATGTCAATCCCTTGAAGATGACCTGTACCAGATCTTAACCTGATACCAAGAGCAATTTCTGCCATCTCTACAAGAATGGGATTGTGCATGTGTATATGCAAGAGAAAGAGAGTGAAGGGAAAGAATGTTTATGTATAAAATAATGATTTCTGTTTGCCTGGTGGTGGGCTGAAGTGCCCAATTAGTCCTGCTGTGATTGCTTTGTCAATGAGAAGGTGAGGAATCCATGATGAAAGAAAATGCTGTACCTCTAATTCTTCCCACAGGACCTCTGTGGTTGTTTCATCCACATGATAAACTGAAGAAACTCTTGACAAAACTGCTGGTACTCTGTGTAAGTACAATTTCACCCAGCCTCCCCCACCAATCCTCATCTGCCAAGATTTTCTGCAATAATGTAAGCCTTTAACTAAATTCAACCTGCTGCTGCTCTTACCCCAAGTTATTCTGCACAAAGAATATTTGATTCTTTCTGCCACCTCTGAATTATTCCTCCTCCTCCAAATAAACTGGCGAGAAGAACCTTAATTCAAAACCTGTACTTGTCAGAAACAATAGGAAAACTCCCCGACACACTACTTTCTGTCCCCGAACACTCCTAAGTACGTGCATAGAGCCACCTGTGGGACTTTTAGAAATGTTGGGCGTTTATTTGTTTTAGCTCACTCTCTTCCACTATGTTGTCCACAGAGGGATTTAGGAGGTTAGACTTGCAAGAGCACGCCCAGTTTAAGCCTCTTCAAGACCTACAAACCCTTTGCCTATTGCCATCTAGCTCTACAGGCACCTAAAAATCCTCAGGTTCATAACTGTCTACAGTAAGATCCATTGGACACCTTCACGTTTGGATATAACCACACTAACCAGTTCTATAGATAGATGTATATAAAAAGTGAAATAAAAAGTCCCTACATTCTTGCAAACTAGAATTGTGGGGAGTACAGAGACACCTGAGGTGCCACTGATCAGCACTGAAGGGCTGGAAAAAGCAATAAAAAACAGCCTGGGGAAGGAGATGAAGCAGTCATCAAAGACCTGTGACAGTGTCATACTGAAAAAATAGCCTGAATTACTATTATTTTTTCATTTTTGTCTAAATAAAAATAGGAATTTTCAAAAAAATAAGACGTAGTAAGGAGTTATTTTAAGGTATAAGAGAAAGATTAAGCAAAATAATGATTTAATACTCTTAAGACATAAAAGAATTTGATGTCTTAATAAGACATAAACATTTAAATAAAGTTATGATACCCAGTGGAGAACAGCATCTCAAGTTCACTGCCAGATTACTGTGCCCTACATATACCTGGTAAATGAATAAACAGACGAGCTAACGTAACGACACAGAGGAATCAGAGCATGGCTCTTCAGAGCTGCTCCTCAAGATGACACAAGCTCTACTGGACCCTTCTGCAAGGGTGAGTGCCAGACCTTCTGCTGGTTTGTCTTTCGCTGAAACCAAATCAAAGACAGTTAAAGCACATGATGCTTGACTAGGGCAAATTATTTTGGTAACTTCGTGACTCTTTCGAGGAACAAACCTAATAGATCTATCACATGAACAATTACAAAAATGGTATGGTCATGGCTGTACTAAATAGCTACAGTTAACTCCTGCTAACACTGTAACAACAAAGATTGGCTCTGACCCTAAAGAGAAAAACCAGCAATTAGAAGAACTTGCTTTTTTCAGTTTTCTGGGCCTGGTGAAATGCACTGGAAGTGCCCAGGCAGGCAGCGGGAAGTATCTGACATCTACGATGGGTTGCCTCTGAGAGCTTGCCCGGGATGCACGACACTCCGGAAGATCCGAAAAAGGGACGATGCTCATCTTTAACAACAAGCAGTAGAAAGATCAAAGGAAGTATAAAATGAAGCAACTCATCTTTAGTTCCCAGGAAAATCCTCTAACAAACAACACAACAGTTTAACAAAGCATCTAGAAGAAGGTGGGAAGTACCAGGTGGCATGGATTTGAAAGAACTGACTGTGCTAAATGAACCTCATTTCTGTTTGAACATAATAGGTCTCATGAACATGGGAAAGGCAGTTCTGTGATATGTATCTTGATGTCAGTTAAGCATTTTGAATGCTCTCACAGGGCACTCTCATAAAAAACAAGGGGAACTACTGCAAGGTGAGTAAATAGCTGGTTTGACACATTTTTCCTTGTTGAACTGGAAGGACGCGTCAAGTAGGATTTCAAAGTGTCTGTCTTGGGACAAGCTTAATGTTTTCACCAATGACTAGGCTGTAACAGAGAATAAACTTAATAAATTTGCAGAAGATCCCATCTGAGAGGGCAGCAGCACATTGGTAGAGCAGGCTTGGATTCACATGCTACTGTCACTGGAGAAATGGTCTGAAAAATACCAGAGGAAAAAGGCAAAGTGCAAGGCACTACAGTCAAGAACTATGAAAAGAAAATCAGAAGATGGAGGAGGACTGGCTGGGCAGCCGGCTGGCAGGAGAGGCCATGAATACCATCCTGGACTCATAAGCATCAGCAGCAGTGTCACACTTCTGTGAAAAAAGGATGACAGACTGACTGGAGATATAGAAAGAGGAGTGCTGTCTAGGACCTACAATAATCCTTCTGCCTCACCCCATGCTGCAGTAGCCTTGGGAGTCATCTAGTTAAATGTGGGCATATATAAAACGAGCACCTACAGTAAGCAAGTCACTCTGGGCTCCTTTTAGACTCAATGAAGAGCTATTCAGTGAAGTCAATGGAGCTGTGATTCATCCCATGCTGAAATGACCGCCTACATTTTGTGAAATGAATGGCACCCGTGGCTCCACTGACTGCACACATCTGTATCGACTCCCAGGGTGAGCCAGGGTGATGAGCTCAGACACCTACATGGTAGACACCTACAATGACGTGACGTGAATCACACTACTAAAGTTAGATAACACTCCAGTTGCCCAGTTCTTAGCACCACACTTCCAGAAGGAAGTGGGTCAAGAGGAGAGTCCCAAGGAGGACACATGGAAGATAAAAGGCCCAGCAGGAAAGACCTGGTTTGACTGACTGGCTTGATTATTCCCATGAGAAAATGCTTACAAAGTGTCACACAACTTCTCAGTTGTAATACTGCTGAAGCACGGGAATGGGGTGGTGATGGAAGGCCACTTATACTGGGAACTTATAGATTAATCTCCCTCAAGAAAAATTTAAGTTCAGCTGAAGCTGATGCTGGTGGAGGGATGGACCATTTCAGGCTTCTCCCAGCAGAAACCTCACTCACATACTGAGGTGTTCCACACCCACAGCCAGGCAGTGCGAGGAGTTTCGTTCTGCTCAGCTACCTCGTGCAGAAAACATCTCCCACAACAGGAGGATGGTTTATAGTAACAGTATTTACTGGACACAGACCATGCGGTACAGCCTGAGTCTTAATGGACAAACTTTCTTTTCTCCCCCCAAAAATCAAAGCCATAACACAGGGTAGCTCTCTCCAAACTGCATTCTAGAAATTGCCTGTGGCTAGGTCTGGCCTTGCACTATGGCTGGGCTTGTCCAGGAGAGGGCAAGTTGGCCCAGATCAAATATATCCCACGGAGCAACGAAACAGCATGGATGATGATGACAGAGCATGCATGTCTCCTTCCTACCCCTATCTCACTTATCAGAGAATCACAGAATGGCAGGGGTTGGAAGGGACCTCGAGAGAGGCCCTCGTCTACCCCCCTGCATGAGCAGCACCCCCAGAGCAGGGGCACAGGACCGCGTCCAGGCGGGGTGTGAATGGCTCCAGGGAAGGAGACTCCACAGCCTCTCTGGGCAGCCTGTTCCAGTGCCTGACAACTCTTTCAGTAAAGACATTTTCCCTAATATCCAATATCCTCTCAGGCAGCTGCAGAGAGCGATGAGGGCTCCCCTCAGCCTCCTCTTCTCCAGGCTGAGCCCCCCCAGCTCCCTCAGCCGCCCCCCAGCACACTTGTGCTCCAGACCCTGCCCCAGCCCCGCTGCCCTTCTCGGGACACGCTCCAGCCCCTCCATGTCCTTCTTGTCCCGAGGGGCCCAAACCTGACCCCAGGATTCGCGGGGCGGCC
>VZTV01077971.1:0-25269 GCA_013400875.1 Anhinga rufa
GAGGACAGGAAGGCTCTACAGAGTTCAACAAGGGTTCAACAAGGCCAAGTGCTGGGTCCTGCACTTGGATCACAACAGCCCCATGCAAAGCTACAGGCTTGGGGAAGGGTGGCTGGAAAGCTGCCTGACAGAAAAGGNAGGACCTGGGGGTGTTGGTTGATGTCTGGCTGAACATAAGCCAGCAGTGTGCCCAGGTGGCCAAGAAGGCCAACAGTGTCCTGGCTTGGATCAAGACAAGTGTGGCCAGCAGGAGCAGGGAAGTGATCGTGCCCCTGTACTCGGCACTGGTGAGGCCGCACCTTGAATATTGTGTTCAGTTTTGGGTCCCTCACTAAAAGAAAAACATTGAGGTGCTGGAGCGTGTCCAGAGAAGGTCAATGAAGCTGGTAAAGGGTCTAGAGAATAAGTGTTATGAGGAGCAGTTGAAGGAACTGGGGTTGTTTAGCCTGGAGAAGAGGAGGCTGAGGGGAGACCGTATCGCTCTCTACAACTATCTGAAAGGAGGTTGTAGTGAGGTGGGTGTTGGTCTCTTCTCCCAGGTAACAAGATACAGGCCAAGAGGAAATGGCCTCAAGTTGTGCCAGGGGAGGTTTAGCTTGGATATTAGGAAAAATTTCTCCACCAAAAGGGTTGTCAAGCACTGGAACAGGCTGCCCAGGGAAGTGGTTCAGTCACCATTCCTGGAGGTATTTAAAAGGCGTGTAGATGTGGTGGTTAGGGACATATTTTAGTGGTGGACTTGGCAGTGCTAGGTTAACTTTGATGATCTTAAAGGTCTTTTCCAACCTAAACAATTCTATGATTCTATGATTTTAGTTCGGAAAGCACTTAGCACATTTAAAACAGAATATACACCCTCCCTAACATGAAATAATAAAATACAATATAAAATACTGAAATAATAGAAGTAAGAATATGCTGATAGTTAAGTACTGCTTTTTCAGATGGAGAAGAGTAGTAGTTCTCCCAGACTGCCTTTCTGAAACAATATGAAGAAGCAGAATGTAACAGTCCAGAAACAGCTACTGTCTTCAAAGATTACTACAGGAAGAAGCATACTAATTCAGAGGTCAAACCTTTGGGACTGATATAAACAAGTATTAGCCAAAGTAAATAATGCAGTGACTGAAATATACTGGTGAGATTTGTTGGAGCCAAACTGACCAAGTACACTGCCTAGCCTGCTCTGTTCTGCATAATTAACTATCTTATTAACTAGACAATTGATTCACTACTTGATTGATTGATTGTTGCATTCATTCTCTCTTTCTGCTTTTTGTTTCACTGCCAAATTTATCAGTTTAATTGCACAACTTTCTCCCTAAGTGATTCATTCCCTGATCAACTCTCCCGTTCACTGACAAGCCTGTTTCTCACCCAGTTCACTGCTCAGCTGAATCCCAAGCCTTCACCTGCCTGATCTTCTCACTGTGTGTGACAAGTTGTGGGGCCCCACGGGGTTCAGACTACAGGTTCTGTTTGATGCTTTCAACATCAGGAGATTTGATATTTATTCCATGTGTGCCCAAAGAAAAACTGCATTGTGAATCAGCAGTAATCTGCTTTTTGTGTTCTGACAGTGAACTGGAGCTATGAAAAGTCACAGCACAGGGGCTGTAAAAAGTCAATGATTCTCTGTTTATATGGATGCCTCTTTTAGACAACACACTTGTCTACATGACAACTGACTGCTATTTACTGCCTGAGGTAAAACTGCCTTTCAAATCTTAATTACAGAAGACAAGCAAATCTGCTTATTGCAAGTCTAGAGGAGGATACTTTGATCACCAGACTAGCCTGGCTAGCTGGCCAGCTAAAAAAGGCAGCAGAAGCCACTTAAAAATAAAATCAGGTTGCTTAGGGCTTGTCCCTTCAAGTGTTGAATACCTCCATGGAGGGAGGACCCACCACTGCTCCAGGCAGCCTGTTTCCGTGCTTGACCATCATTTTTGGATGATTTTTTTCCCTGTCTCCAGCCAGCATTTCCTCTGGTGCAACTCATGACTGTTGCCCATTCACCTTTCACTGTGCACCTCTCAGTGGAGCTGGGCTCCATCTTCTCCACAGCTCCCCTCCCAGTAGGAGAGGGCAGCAGTTAGATCCCACTCACTTTTCTCCTGTACACCACATGCTACAGCAATATAACAATGTGATGGCAAAACGAGGAACTGCCAGGTGCTGAGAGCACTGGAAGTGGAAAAGTGGCTGGACAACTCTAACATGGGGCTAAACTAGTAAAACAACAGGAGAAACTGCCAGATATCACACACAGGGAAAGGGATGGGTGTTTTGGGAACTCCTTTTGGCTGGGGGACATCAGAAGACAATGGGAATAGAGAAGATTCCCCAGCTTACCATGGGCACTAAGGCGGGAATTACTAAATAACAGTCTAAATTCACCAAAACCAGGGCCAGTGGGGAAAGAGTAAACAGGAGTGGGTTATTTATTTTGTTGAGGGGAAAAAAGAGGAAAAAAAAGGTAAACCAAATGGTATGATTGGGAAGCTCATGGGTGCCCATCGAAGCAGCCTTGCCCAGACCAACACTGCCCAGAGGGTAACAATAACCCTATTTTTCTGTCCATGCCCCATCCCAAACTTGCCTCTGTGTTCAGGGAGACCTGGAAGGTTTCTCTGAATGTCAACAAGAGGAAGCCCCACAGGGGATGGAGGATTGACCAAACCTCTCCAACATACTCCTCTCCAGGCACAGGATTTCTTTCTTTCCCCTTTTCTATTTGTTATCACCAACTTTCTACCCTTTTAGCTGCCCCTGCTCCACTCCACCATATCCTCAGTTTCATCCTCTTGTCTATTATAGTTAATACTCCCTGCTTCCAAAGGGATAGCTTAAACCACTAGATCTTTGTTACCTTCCTGTCTTAAGAAACTGAGTTTTAGGCAGTCACATTACATGTCCATCAGTTTTCCCTAAGACTTCTTGGACCTATTTGGCTTTTCAACCCCATGTGAAGACTGAGTTCCTGCAGTTCTGAGGATGCCCACAGCCAGGCGAAAGAAGGACCCAGATTAGTGCTCCCACTGGCAGAAAAGTGGTCCAAATTCACACCTTATATATCGTCTGGCAGCAGCTGGCAGCCCAAGCTGCAGGCACACTGCTCCCAGCTGGTGACAGTACTTGCTGGTTCTTGCTGAGCTGGAGCACCATAGGAGGCACGAGGGAGAGCCGGCATATTGCAGAGGAATAGCTTAAACAAGAAGGGACACAAGTCTGTAGGAATTCTGCTGCTTGGGGAATTACTCGCCTTTTAAATCTGTGAAAAAGTGCCAGAAAAAAGCACATGAACTATTTTCAGTCGTAAAGCTACTCTTAGGGTTTACAAATGCCAGGTTTGAACTATTTACTTAAAATCAGATTTGTGATTAAAAGCAAACTTATACTATTTCAAATTCATAATAGAGCAATTTTTAAGAATGTAATTAAAAATTAAATCTAAAATAATTTAAAACGGCACTATTGCTGATCAGCTACTTTGTCTTAGTATGAGAAAATAGCTACAGGCAAAAGCACAATTGAGTAATATACACATACCTTTACCTGGAGAAGATGGACTCCAAGTTCAGTGATAGTACATTTGGCATTAAAGTTAAACATGCACAGCACCAGAGTATGCAGCACCAGAGACTGTTTTATTTTAAAACAACTTTCAGTGGCAAAAACTTAACAAGAATGCAGTTTTGTTGTGAAGTGACGGGAACCAAAATCCTAAACTAATTTCAATCTACTAAATCAGTGCAGATCATTTTCTTTCAAAAGCGCAGCCAAGATCCAAACCAGGATGATTTCCTACACTCACATCTAAGCATCCTAAGGAAGGAGTCTCAAAAGCACCTCAGTGACTTCAGTGCCCAACCCCATGGACACGGGACACAGCCACAGCTACTAGAGCAGCCCCTGCACTGTTGGGCTTAACCCCTCAGCCTTCCTAGGTGAAGGAGATGTAGCACGCTTACAGCTGGCCCTCTTTGCAAGCGTTTGCCTTCCACTTTTTTGCATAAATGCATGGCTTTCTCATGGTAAGCATGTCGGTGAAACCCTGGCATGGACCCAGGCTCTCCCTTTCTACAACACATGTGAACATTTTAAACTGGAGATTTCTGAGAGCAAAGTAATTTCTTGGTGAAATGTGAAATTTTAGGAGGTGTTAGGAAACAAACTGAAAAGGCAGTCACAGGTCTGCCACATTTGAAATTTAAGATGCTACAGTGTGAACATTTATAAACACTTCAACTTACAAATGGTTTAATCAGTAAATCAAATTTAATTCTTTTACATATCTTTTTTTTTTCTTCTTTCACTATATTCACACCTTAGCCTCCCAGGCTCTTCTGAGCTCTCTGCCACCACCATGATAAAAGCCAGAGAAAGGACACAACTGATCTTGTCTTCTGCACAGTGATGACTGTGCCTTAGTCTTCCTTTTAATAGTCTTCACTGTTATATGAGGAATATTTTCAAATCCTAGAAAAGGACCTTTGTACAATTTCCTGCCAGTAGGGATTTGTCCAAATCCCCCTTGTGCAGGAGACACACGGCCACCCACAGACCTGGCGTGGGAGGACCTTCCCAGCCCAGCAGGTCCCAGCCTTCCGGCAACCACGGCCCCTGGCCAGGGGGTGCATGGAAAATGTGATACGGCTCCTAGGTTTTGTTTGTTAGTAGCAAAAGGGGTGAGACCTTTCTCTCTTGCTTATCTATTCCTTTGTGAATACAGATCAGCCAATGGAAAAGATGTTTACAAGCAAGCTTTGGCACATTGCAGTCTATGCAACTTTTGTGGAAAAAATGGGTAAATACATATGTAACTAATCTTTCATCTTCCTTGGGACTGGCTGATTACCGGAACAAGTGAAAAAAATTCCATAATTTTCAGGCCAAGAAATTTTATTTTGTATATTTTGTTTTCCAGACAGAAAAACTATTGTTTCTCTAAAATTAAGGACAGACCGGAATGTTGTGTGAGGTCTAAACAGGACTGCGTGTTCAATCATTTGCGGTTAGGGAAAAAGAGCAATGGACCTTCTTTGACCAAGGTGCACTAGACGTTTTTGGTTTTTTTAATCTCCAGCTCTTCACAGATGATGCTTCTGTTCAAAACGAGATGTTTTCATAAGCAAGTTTTTGTGTACAGCAGCGTTTCAGCTGTATTTCAGAAATTAAGAGTCATCCATCTGAGATCTGCTTTAATGACTAATTTTCCTACCATAGAGTTTAAAGTACAAAGAACTGCCACCGACAGGCAGAGCCAAGCTTTCAGTTGCCATGCAACACCCCTGTCGCAGGTTTCCCTTCATCTTCTAGTGCTTTTACTCCGGCTCTGTTCTTCATGGATGAAAGTTATGCAATGCTTTCTAGATACTTAACAGCAGATGTATTAAATTTCTAATCTGATATAAACCAGACTGCAATTTTCTACTGAAAAAGTCACATCAATGAATTTAATAATGTTTTAAATTATAGTCTTTGATAGCAGAGTATCTAGTTTTCAAATTTACATTATGCTGATTTTCCTAGCATATGAATCAGTGGCAACTCCCTTTTGTCTACGTCTTCTTTTAAGTGCCTGTGGGATTTTGCCAATATTTTGTTGGGGGAAAGATCTTATCCAAAACTTTGCAAAACCACCTGTTGGCACGCTAGTTGGTGGCAAATGCAGAGCACTTGCTCATCAGGAGGCAGAGATGGACACTGTGATGCCTATGATGGTAGGTAGCTGCTCATCCTCTTCCTCATCCCCTTCGTGCTGACCGGACTGGAGATACAAGCTGAAACCTCTTCACCTGAGTTGCTGGACTGATCAGGAGCAAAGGGTTTTGCTATCAACTTGAATCAGATTTGAAGCAAAGCAGTAGACATAAATGACTTGATATTTTTCAATGAGACTCTGAGTCACAGAGTTGTCTATGCTGTTGCCTTTTAGTTCAGCGAATATCTTCCTATTCTGGAAAAGAGTAATTTAGTATTATTAGTGAACTGTAACAAAAATTTAGAGTAATCTAGACATACTAATTCAGCTATGCATTCACGCAAGGCTCCAGAGTAGCTCTGAATTGGCATAGGCAGCTATTTCTAAGCACAACAAACACCAGCCATCCAGAAAACAGTGCTGTCACATACATAAAGATGATTTTCACTTCCTTTCACTACATGGATGAATTAACAGGTTCTCTTGTGGTATTCCTGAAATCTGTTTTGAAAACATAAGAACTTAATTCTATAAATTAATGGAATGGTTTAAATTTCACATAGCATGAAACTGGTGTTAAATTTTGTCTCTTTGCCGTAATGATGAATATTCATAACTTTTGTTCTGCTATTTAGATAAAAGAATTACATAGTAGTGTTTTTTACAATAAAATACATTTCTGAAAACAGACTATTTCCAGTATCTAAATTATATTCAGAAATAGTCTAGAAAGATACTACCTGTCTTCTCATTTTCTTCAGTTGTTGACCTGATTTGTAACAAGTTTTACCATGTGATGCACTTGTATGGGTTCAATGACGCTCTTGCAATACAAATGTTAGACTTTGTAAGGCATAAAACTTAAAACAGGTGAAAGCCTTTTTTAAAGGCGATAGCACTTTAATAAGCTGGCATTTTATAAAGTGGATTTTGCTTTTTCCCACTGAAAGCTTCATTCTGCTGCAGAGGAAAGTGCAGATGAGTCAAGGAAACAGAACAATTTTCGTTGCATTCAGAGTCTTTGAGTGAAAACTAATGTGTTTCCTGGTTCTGAGAAACATCATGCAAATCTTCTCCTGTGCAGACTTTCATATGAGCCCTTCTGGTTTTTCACAAGCAGCTTCTCCTTCTCCCTGCTGTTCGCTGGCCAAGGTTGGGTCAGCCCCAAAGGTATTGCTGGGAGCTCCTGGTACTGCCAGTCCCACACATTTCCCCTCCTTTGGTTCCTGTGGAGAAATGCATGGGGGTCAGAAAGGAGCCCTGCTCATCCCTGGCATTCCTGTACACCTAGCCCTGACTTCAGACCTGGCCTCCGTTGATGTTAAAAGCCGAGCAGACTACTTTCAAAACAATCCAACTCAAGCTAGTCTTCTTAGCATTTTGTGTCCTTAATTTTTCCTCATGGCTCTTCCTATTTTTTTGCATCATTTTTGCCATAGCAAGGCTTCTTTAAAAATAGTGGCCTTTATCCAGCATGTAGGAAAGGCTTTCTCTTTGTTGCTGTGTCATTGTTGCTCTGCTGATCGATCGCAAACTTCATGCATTATATATCCTTCACTTAAGTTCAGGGAAGTGCAATCAGTGTTCAGCTGATAAAGTCAGTAAGTCTGAATGTAAAATTTTCAGAAAACCTGACTCTGGTTTGGGCTGATAAAATACAGCAGTTAAGCACATTTGACAAAACAGGCTGAGAATAATACAGAGGAGAGAGTATAATACATAGGCTTTTGCTAAGGAGCATTTAATTTGACAATGACCACCTATCAGCAGACATTTTCTCTTGCTCTGAATAAAACCTTTACCCATACTCTTTGCTTTATGTTGTTTCCCAAGCTTAGGATCCACTCATACAACAAATAGCCTGCTAGGTGGCTCTTAAGCCTCACCATCTCTGAGGGCCATGCTGGGGGTGTTAACTCAGCACCTCACAAAACAGAGCATTTCACTGCTGCCATTTTCACCGTTCGCTCAGCTGTGGCCTCCCAGGCTTGGGAAATAGTGGGATGTCACCGCACAAACCACGTCTGCATCCCTCCTTCACGAAAAGAACCAGGGCAGATGTTTCCACCACAGCATTCCCCCATGTCATAGACCTGGTGGAGGTCCGTCCCCCTTCATGAACAGGGAACTGATGTGCACATTACACTCATGTTCCATTACAGATAGAGCACATGCAGCAAAGTACAGCCCCAGGACAAACAGGGGCTATATGAACCCTTGGGAGAGAAATCTGTAGCCCATCTTACGGCAAGCAACCCATCACCTTCAAGCTGGGTTGCAGTAGGTCAAATCCAATAACTCTTGGCACTATTTTTCCCTGATTGCACCTATGTTAGTAAAAAGGATGGGGAGGACATGGACTTCCCATCCTCTGTACTGCTTGCTAACTCACTTGCCAGCCTCTGCTTCAGCCTGTGCAAACCAGCAGTCTCCCAGGTGATGCCCAGGCATGGCTCAAAAGAGAGTACACGTTGTGGAGGTTATCCATCAGTAGCAGAGACACACAGTTTGCCATACTATCTGACTTCAGGGCCAGCATACGGGCACTGCTCTGCCTTGTTCAGTGGTGTAAGCAGAGCCTGAGAGCGTGCTGCCGGCTTTGCACAGAGCTACTGGATTCAGGAGTATGCAGCTGCCAATGTTTGCTGTTTCCAGGATGCTAATCTTGATTCGAGAGCTGGCTGCATTCCAGCAATGCACAAAAATCTTTCCTTTCTTTATAACAATGCAATGAAAACTGTTGGGCTTTACTGTGTAAAAAGTGCTACTGTACACAAGTATGTCATTTTCCCCTCCCATTAAAAATAGCCACAAAATAAAGTAAATGACAGAGAGTTGACCCGCCAAAAATACATACAGCAACCTGGCAGTCATACTGTGCTTCCCATTTGTTTGTGACACAGAAGCTGTATTGCAGCACACTGCATGAAGGAGATTTGGGCATCGGTATGTATGTGCGTGGAAATGTTCACCTGCATACATGGCCATATGTTAAAGGACAGTGCATTTTGGTGAGCACTGTTGCATATAATCCTGCAACACCTTCCTCCTTCTTGCTTTCTGCTTAATCTCTAACTAAAGCTGGGAAACAAGCATTAGTGTTTATACTGAAAATCCTGAAAAGGAGAATCACCTATGTGTCATTTAAAATAAACACATTAATTCAAACAATTATGGTAAGAAATTAGATCACAGATGTCTCTTCCAACCGTGAAACAAACATTTAACATTGGTTAATCTCCTATCAGTCAGGTGAGAATTGACTCTGAATGGACAAGCACGTCCATATTTTCAGTGAATGAGAGACACATGACATGAAGAGAATAAAATGTGTAGCTTGTGAGACAGTCTAGTGTACACGGTGAAGGACAAAATAAGAAAAATAAGAAAAATACATGTTTTTGTAAATGAAGATGTGTAAATTAGGCAATATTTCCTTAGTTTGCAGTTAGCAGAGAAGACTTGGATAGAAATAACTGTGGATAACTTAACTTATTCGAACACTATCAAAAGTATCGCCAAACCTTCGAAGTTTGGACAGTGTATTTTCCTGAAGTCTAGTTTAAGGCACCAGTTTTCAAATAGCAAAAGACAAGAAGAAATTGGGATTGAAGTGGCTAGAATTCCAATTTTATGTTTCTAAATATAGACCAGTGACAATTAATTTTGTGCCTTGAGCACCAAGTTAATCCTTCGGTTAAGCTATGGTAATGATGGTACTACTTTTACTTAAAATTTTTAAATTTTTGCAGGTGATGCATTTATATGAAGTAGCTTTCAATGGTGACACTGTAACTGAGACAACACAAATATTTTAATAGTATATTTAATACAGGCAGTAATAAGGGAGGGAGCAATTTTTTACTTTTCTAGAATGGCTAATAGCACAAGAAGCCCAGATCAAAAAAGACTTGCTTTTTTTTAAAGAAAAGTGCTTTTCTTTTTTGGTGACTGCTCTCACTTGTTTATTTTCAGCTATGAATATCAAGTTCCAAAATATGCTACATCAGTTAAACTATTGTTCCAATAAGTTGCATAAATAAATGTAACAATGTATTATTAAAATTACACATAGATACATAATTTTATATGAGGGCAGCATGTTTAGAATGATGGCAGTAACCTGATCCATATCAGAGGCAGAACACAAACTGGGCACAGGACTGCAACGCAGGAGTTTGATTTACATATGCAGAGATACGTCCTTTTTTGCAGAGATGCTAAGGCCCACCATCCCAGCAATATTACACTTCACTGGGAAAAACACAGCACCAGGAATTTCCTGACAAACCACAGAAATCTCATAAATCCTCAAATATGGGGTGTTTTTTTCTAGCATGTGTTTTCTTCTGCAGATAAGGCATTAGGCTCTGGATAGAGTATGGTCTTCTAATATGAGGCTAAACTTACAAAACTTGCAGTACAGAAAGCCTTGACAACAGATAGCTTCTGCTTTGTGAGATTCAGTACCTGAAGGTCCTGCTTGCCAGAGGCACCAATAGCAGGGGTTTGTCTGTCAAGCTGAGCTTATTTCTGTGGGTCCAAGTAAGAAATAAAGGTACAATGGTGGATAGACATTCTCTGTTTATGAATATTACTTTGAAGTAGTAAGTCACAAAAACTACTTATTATGATTCATTTATTATTTAAAAATGTATCAAAAGTAAAGCCTTGGCTATTCCATAGTTTAGACTGAAAAAGTCCTTTCCAAAAGTAGTGAGTCCTTTCCAAAAGTAGTGAGGTATCCTTCACTGCATTTAATCACAGTGACAGCCAGGCTGTCCAGATCTGGGTCACAGTGACTGCGTTCTTTTTTTTTTTCCGACTCCTTAAGTGCCAAAAAGGAAAAATTAAACTCCTGCCTGGGGTTGTCAAAAGGGAGAAGCAGCAAGAGTCTCCTACAGCATCAGGAAGATCCATTCAAGATTTGCACTATGCACTTTATGTGAGACCAGTTTCTCCAGCTTCAAGAAAATGGCCACAAAGGTCTCAAACCCTGCAGGAGCAGGTGACGATGGCTGCTCATTATGTTCTCCCTTTGCTCTTAAATGCATGATGAAAGCCCTGTTGCATGCACACCAGTGGGGACAGTCTGCGGTACATTAGGCAGGTATGCTTTGGAGTAGTTAAGTATAGGAGCTGAGCACAGCCCTCTGTGCAACATGACTGTCTGGCAAAAAGTACTGCTTTAGCAGATTCTTTTATAGCAACTGATATTGCTTATCAGCACAATGCGGGTTTGACTCTTCCTGCTGCAGGAGTAGCCAAAGAGTCTAATTCCCCAGTTGGGAAACTGGGGCCAGATTCAAAGACAATTCAAACTCAACCATTCATCCTAGGACAGTAATGCATTCTCCATAGGGGTCGTATTCATGCTGGCACTGTTCCAGAAACGTGCAAAAAGCCAGTGTCTCCTCAGTAAATAGCACAGTGGGCAGAAACCAGGTCAGCCTGTTGCTGTGCAGTATGGTCTAAATGCCAGTAAATTCCTGGATTGATTTATGGGTGTCAATCACAGAATCTCTCTAGCCATGTAATCCTAAATAGTTTGGGGGTTTTAATCTGCTCAGCTTTCCACTGGCACAAAAAGAAACCCAACCCAGGTCTCCTAAAGAGGTGGGCTGGCCTAGCGCTTTGCGTGGTCACAGGCTTTGAAACACTCCACCACATTTTCTCTACCTTGGCTTCCCCCTGTCCCTTGGTGTGTTTGGATGTCCTGGGCTTCCTGAGCATTCAATTTTTTTCTTTGTTTAAATAGCATTTCACAAGGGGTAGTGTAGACCTTGGCTGCATAAGAACTGTTGGTTAGACAACTCTGGGTGTTTATGTCACATCTGCACCAGTGTTTGTCACTCCCTGAAGAGGGGAGGTGACAAATAGGAGAAGCGAGATGGAGTTGCTGGAGTTGTGAGGCCACCTGGCCTACATGAGGACATGAGCAACATGGATCTTAAAGTGTGGGTGGTGTTATTCTACTTGATAGACAGTCCCACTGCTAGGACTATTGCAAAGCACCTGTAAATGGAATGTGTTTCAAGCCCGCTCCATCTTCCAAGGCCCAGCATATTTAATAATACGGCTCCCAGCCCTTTGCTAAGGAGCTCACAATGGACAAAACTTTGAAAGCTGCCAGCCTAAATGTGGGGTCAAGAATCCCCCTCTCTGCCTCATTGGTTTTTCAGAGGTGCTTCTCCTGTCTGAACAAAGGCAAAATCTTTTTCATCTTTCTTATAGCGTAAAAATACTAGACTGAGGCACTTACAAAGAGGATGCTCTGATTAGCACTCAGGGGTATGGTCTGACAACAAGAAGCCTCAAGGTTTTTTGCAGCACAGTCCAGACTGATCTTTGCTCCCCAAATGTGTGTGAAGAATAATAAGTTTCCAGCAGCCACAGGTCTTTTTCTCCATGGTTTTACTAGCATGCAAGGAGGCAACTGAGCCATGGCTGCAGCCTCTTCGTGGCCTCCGAGGTCTGCCACCCTGAGTGGTTCCTGCATGGCCTTTCCTGGCTTTGAGCTGGTGCAATAGGAGGGCAGTCACAAGCTTTTCGGGCTGCAGCTGTGCTCCAAACACATATATCACACCCTTTCATCCCAAAAAGTATGAGGAATTTGTCCAGGCTAGAAATGATGCTTGGGCGGTTCACCCTACCCTGAATGTCATTCAACTGCCCTGCCCAGCAATGGCTTTTATCTAGTCCTCCAGAAGTTTTTGCTGGTGATAAATGGGCCAAACTGCCCTCAACTGCAAGCACATTGCTTCAGAAAAATATATGGGGACAAAGGAAAAGATGAATAGAGAAGGAGATGAGTGCAAACCCTTCCGAAACCCTGGTCCTCCTTGTCTACACTGCACCTCTGCTAGTCCGGGTGATTTCAGGAATATATCTGTTAGGTTTCCCAGACCCTTAGGCATGTCTGCCCAGCCAAGCTGCTTGATGACAGTGCAAAAACTGTTCCCATTGCCCTACATCTCCTCTCTGGGAACAGTTACCCTTGGGCTCTCAGCTTTTGTCACCAGCTGATTGCATTGGGAAAGTTGTAGGCATTCGCTAACAAAATATTGGCAACAACTCACAGGGCGCATGGACTGAGGCAACTGTGTGATTTATTAGCACCAATAGCTGGGGTGGGCTCTCACAGGCATTGAAATCAGACCACTGAAGCTGTTGCTGACACGTTGTTGGACTTTGGCAAGTCCAGCAAGGAAGAGGCATCTGATCTGCTTATGCACAGCTCCTGAGCTGCCATAGTTTTCAGTCCACAGTTAAACTTAACTGCTTTTTTTTTCTTATCCTCTCTCCCACAGTAGTGATGGTCTCCTGTGGGAATTTTTCTTCTCCCTCATAGTTCATCATTTGTAGTTTCTAAGTAAAACTCTTGAGAAAATCAAGCAATATTTGGGAGAATCAACCAGGACTGTTGGTTCTCTGTCCTCCTATACCTAATCTGTTACCAGTCCTTGAGTTACCTAAGTTAAAATTAGTTTTGTTACCTCTGCACTATGACTATACTGGCCACATACCCTGACCAATGAGTTCAGGAGGACGTGATGTGAGTAACAGGCTCCAGACTGGATTAGTTTTTGTGAATGGTGGCCCTCAGAACAAGCTTCTTCTCTTCCCAAAGCAATGAAGTGTAGCAGTATTTTGCTCCGAATGGCTGATCAGCCCTCTCAGATCAGATGCTGCGGTTCATATGTTGAGTACTTTGCTTGTTCCTATTTGGTCTTATTTATAACAAATTTAAGAGGCTACATCACATTATTTCTAAATTCCAAAAAAAAATCTGCAGTACTAATTAGAGGATAGTTATCCCAGCTGGTAACCTTTTATCTTTGCTGGATACTTCCATTTACCAGCAAGGCAAAAAAAATAGATTACTGCCATCACTACCATTACAGCAATAAAATGTTGTGGGCTGCCAAACACAATTTTTTCCCCCGATAAAACTTATTTCTTTTAATGAGAATAAATCTTTCCAAAGCACATTTTCATTCTGATGTGAATAAGTGGTTTGAAACAGAAGCACACACATGCCTGTGTGACGTCTTTTTAACATCAGATTTCTGGGCTCCAAGGAAACCAAGTATGCACACAATATACAGAACTACAGAGGACAAGGTGGGGTTTTTTATTGCACTACAGTGACACTCTCTTATCTATTCTGGGCTGTTGGATACCATTTTGAGATACCTGCTGGTGGCAATATCTTCACACTGGTCTAACGTTAGGAAAATCATTAAACTGCTTTCTGAGGTGCCTCAAGGGAGGGAAGCTTACAACAGGCATCTCCTCCCATTTGCCACAGGCCATCACAGGAGGAGGTTCAGAGTAGAAAAGCACTGTGGACCTCTCAGGAAGCATGGTGAACACTGCAGCACTCAGCACCCCCATGTTCAACAGAGAGTTTCTGGTGCACTGTGATTTACTCAAAAATGTGCTGCTGCTTAAAACCTCAGAAAAGAAAAAAAAAAATAAATCCCATTTCAAAAATGCTCCCTGAGCAGGTCTGCTGCCATGTCATGCTCCCAGGACCACCTGGCAGAGGGGATCCCAGGGCTCAGGGCTGGGGGGGGCAGGTTCACAGCGCAGATGGTTGGGGGGATCCCCTCCTCCCTAGGATGCAGGGGAAGATCCCCCCTCTCCAGAGTCACATCAGTTGCACCCAGTAAGTGCACACTGAGTGAATTTTATCTGAGCAAGAACAATACAGTGGCTATGTCTGGGTGTGGAGTAGTACAGGATTCACATCTGAGAAAGCTTTTCCGTTGTTGTTTTGCTGTATTTTCTGACTGGGGTGAAGAACAATCCTGAAGTCTTTGAGGATGCTTTTGGAGCCAAAGTTGTTTTCCCTCTGGTTCCACCCATATGAAAATTGAGGTTTTTAACCAAGCAACGAGCACAAGCAGGTCAGCCTCTCTAAACTCCCTCTGCCAGGAGGCAGCTGCCCAGGCTCAAACAAAAGCCTCCTTGCAACTAACACTCCGAGTGATAGAGAAGAACAGAACGAGAATGTAAAATAGGGGTTTTAAAATGAGGAGCCACACTCAAGCTTGGCCCTACAGTACCCCTGCTAAAGGAGAGAAATTCGTTAATGTGCAGTGCAGGTAGCTACCCAGAGGTTACCTTTAGCCGCAAGCTTAAAGGAAAAAGCTGTAATGGAAATGGAAAGGGGGAAAAAGCAACACATCTAGAATGTGCAGAGTCAGTTATAAGTATGCCAGGGTACAGAAAGTCAAAAAAGGCCCAGTTAGCTCTGTCCAAAGGAGTGAAAAGAAATAAAAAGGACATTTACAAATATCAGGGGAAAATAGATTTTTAATAAATCAAAGGGGGTAGACTGCATGGGGATTCCAAAATGCAAAATATTAATTTCTACGTTGGGTTTGCTTTCAAAAAAAAAAAAAAGATAGATTTAATGCCTTGGCTTAAATGATTTATGATGAGTAAATACATACAGAAATCATATATAATCATTCATTCATTCAAATTAATGAATAAGAAGAATAATGAAGAGAAGAACAGTCTGATCATAGGTATCTGGTCTGATTTCCTATTTAATACAGTCTGTTTATCCTTGTTGGAAGTACAGTAGATCATTAGCTTGTGGACTGAGGTGCCCGACTCCTGCATGTCTCTTAGTGCACATCTGGAAAAAGCCCTTTCCTTTTCCTGAGATCCAGTAGCTGGAAACAGAATAGGCAAAGCTTTGTCTACATTTTCCCAAGAAACATGGTCCAGAGAGTGCTTGCTTTGTGAATCACGTTATTTTCTGAATCCAAATCACTGTTTGCACAATCCCTATAACTCAGTGCTGGTTCACTCAAAAGCAGGATGAGGTCCTCTTGTCCCAAAACCCTTCCAGGAGCTCCCTAGGACTCTTCCCCATGTTCAAAGGGAGGATGGCAGGAGCTGGGCCAATGAATGTCTCCCTCTGCTACACCATTCTCCAGGAAATAAGTCTTTCAGAAACCCAGGTAAGAGTGAGATATTCCAGTTCAGATATTCCAGTTAGGCTTTTCCAAACCTAGTGTACATTGCTGAATGTTGAGTATGCTCTGCTCTTTTTTCTTTTTATATTTTTCATGACTTGTCTATAATATTAAGAGTCCTGGGTTAAGAGGATTTTTCTTTGACAGGAGACAAATGTATCAGATACTATCTGGTATTTGATCAGTCAGCTCATGTTGCACAGTTGCAGCTCAGTCCTCTTCTTCCAAACCTTTCACAGCAGGTCCCATTTTAATAAGAGCAGAAAAGTCCCATTTCTTCCCAAAAGACTTTTGGTCTGATCCCCTCTTGAGTGGAATATGTTCCTTCAGACCAACTTTAATATGATGGGAAAGTCAGGTCCTCTATTTAGAGTGAACATCTGTATGAAATTCAGAAATAGCTACTACTACTTCAGTGGCAGAAGAGCAGCAGACAAGGAAGGGCTGTCCCACCTGGGCTCCATGCCGGACCCCACAAACCACTCCATACCCTGCTAATGGCAGACCTACTCCAAAACTTATTTGTACTGCAATGGAGCCAAAATCACATAGTAATTCTGTAAGTATCAAGGAAGGGAAAAAGCCAGTATTTCAGAAAACAAAACAAAACAAAACAAACAAAAAACCAACCAAACAAAAAACCAACCAAACAAAAACCAACCTTGTATAATTCCAAAGAACAACAGATCTCCCTGAGGGCTCCAGTCCTTTGGCACCAATCAACACCAGAATGAACATGACAGTCAGTGCACTGCTGGTATATATTGCTGTGTTCGGCACTTGCATTTCCAACTATCTTTCTCCCTGATTTTAGGAACTTTCACACTAATAGAGTTTAGAAAGACTACCACTCTGAAAAGAGGCACGTGCAGATTTATTTTCATAATACAGTCAGGTATAAAGGAGGGACAGTAATTTATTTAACAAGGACAGTAATGCCTGTCTGAGGCTTACTTTTGTGAACTGCTTATTGTAGGCAAAATGTTAATTAATTGGGTATTTCAAGGGAATAGGCAGGCCTCCAGGAAGCCCTCGGATTTGTCTGACACTAGAAGCCAACATTTGTCATCAGTAACAATCACAAATACAATTTTATAGTGGAGTTTCTTGTGTGCATTAAGTGGATTGTGCTTAATCTCCTGATGACATGCAAAAGGACATTAGTCACTATCACTTACATAATGAATCAGAAACATATCATTATAGAGTCAGCCTCCATGAGCACAGGCTCCAGCAATAAAGAACAGCATGCCAGCCTAAATAAAGGGACATCAGCTGCTGTGATGGAGAAGAGAGTTTTGCCCTCTTTCTTACTGTCCTGCCTGTAGAAGAGTTTTATCAAGGCAACCGGCATCCCCCAAGAGCTTCTGCCCTTAAAACATACCGCAAAAGGTTTTGTTAAAAGCAGATTGTGCCCGTGACCTGTCACACATGTCCCCTCCACCTTACAAAGCCTGTGCTGGTGGCAAATGGTACATGGGCATGAGAGGTGCAATGCATTGCCTCACAAAATAACACAAGCAACCTTCTGTTGGCATTGGTGTGGGATTTAAGATGTTGGTTTGGGGAAGGAGCTCAGGAGGGCTTTTTCACATCTCTCGGTGGCCCAGCTGTGCCAGCAAACCCTTCATTTCACATGCACCAGCCCCTCTGGAACCCTGTGGAGGCATAGCTATAACCGACTTCACCATATCTCCTCAAAAGTTCAGGTTTTCAGAGCTTCAGGCTCAATTCTTAAAGAGTTTCTGCCTCAGTGTCCCCCAAAGACTTTATCCCTGTCTATGGGAAAATGAGATGTTGCTTAAGGAAGATAAAATTGAAAGAAATTAGCACATCCACTACCTGCCTGATGACCAGCAGCACAACAGCCTCCATCTCACAGATATATATGAACGCAGACAGCTCCCATGTTCTTGCCCAGTGCTCATTACCTTCCCAACTCACCAGAACAGCTCAGAAATAATTTAGGTATTCAATAAACTCATTAAGTACTTCCATTTACAATTTAGATTGCTATAATCTGGTCTTGCTGATTTGCATAAATTAAATCTTTCTGACTCATATCATACCTGTTTCTTTCAACCTAGGTCTTTACTTAGAGATTTACATTACTTCCTGATTGCACATATTTGAATTTTCTTATTCAAGGCAGGTTTTTGTTAAAATATTAAAATAGTTTTAAAGATACAATTAATGGTTTGCCCTTTCTCATTAATCGGTCAATCTCTCATTCTTTTCTATTTCTAAGACATGTTTTCAAAGCAGGATAAAAAGTCTTTTCATTGCCTTTAGTTAAAGCTATTGCTGCTGTTGCACTTGCACTGTTGTGCACCTTTAGTAGCTCTGTGCAAGGTACCTTCCATCAAAGATGATCTCTATTCTGAAAGGCTCAAACCTAAGGGCAGACAAAGAAATAAACTGAAGTTTAAATGAGGGAGACAAAAATACAGTCAACACACAAAGCAATTTGTCTCTCTGTAGCCAGGAGGCTGTTTCTGAACAGGTGTCTGCTCCAAAATTTCTTCATATTCCATAAAGCTCTCAAGCATAGGATGTAGCTTAGTGTAGGGTGAGACTTCTTGAACAGGAATAAACTTGAGCTCATGAGTGCCCAATTTGCTGAGTTGAGGGTTGGTACCATGACAGGACAAGGGGCAATGGGCACAAGTTGGAACACAGGAAGCTCCACTTAAATATGAGGAAAAACTCCTTTCCTGTGAGGGTGCCAGAGCAGTGGCACAGGCTGCCCAGAGAGGCTGTGGAGTCTCCTTCCCTGGAGACATTCAAACCCCGCCTGGACGCGGTCCTGTGCCCCCTGCTCTAGGTGTGCCTGCTCACGCAGGGGGGTTGGACAAGATGATCTCTGGAGGTCCCTTCCAACCCCTGCTGTTCTGTGATTCTATGATTCAGACTGAAGTCAGTGAGAGAACTCCTTAAATGAAGCATGCAGGATACAGCACCTGGGGACTTCAGATACAGAATTTCCAAGTCATGAAACTGGAGATTTGAGGTCTTCATCAGAGACAGGTAAACCCTGATTACCTTTTTTTAAGAAAAAAAATGGACTAAATAAGTTTCTCGTGAAGATGGATAAAAGCTAGAAAAATTGGTATCTAAGCAAAGTGGGACCTTGTCTGCACTGGGCTTACGTGCCCTGAGCTGACAGTGCAGACATTTCCAGAACACTTGAAAACCAAAAAGTAAGGAACCTCAATGTATTATTTCAAAGATCTTGGGATTTTTAAGTTGCTGCCAAGATTTGGAAGGCTTGAGTCAAGAAGACAGTTTATCTGTGATGGGTTGTGCAGGAGGATGAAGTGGGCATAGGCATGGCAGATGCACCTTGGAAGACGAAGCAGTGTATCATTGTTCTCCTGCCAAGCCTAGGGACAGCCATCACCAGGCCACAGCAAAATGGGCCCTCTGCTGTCACTTTCTCAGGTGTGTTCTACAATATAAATGCCCAGAGGTCTGTATGACAGAAAACAAAGAAACTCCCCTGGTTAAAGCAGGCTGTAGGCCATGCGGGCTTTTCCCTTGGCTCCTTCAGCTCTAGGGAAAGGGTGTGATCCAAACCTGCCCTGAGCCATGGACCCCTTCTTCTTCCTGCTATACCCTTTGAGATAGTTCAAGGGTCCATCACATGTCCCCACAGCCTTTTTGGCTCTGGACTGAATGAGACCATTTCATGTTTTCTGAAATCCTGACCATGCCCATTCCTCTCCTCTGCACTGCCTACACTGGGTCCTTGTGAGACCATGATCCTTCTAGATATGCAGTTCCCAGATATCCCATATATCTCATAAGCTGGGCACCTCTGAGGCCTTTCCAGTCCTGAGGAGAGGAGTATTTTACAGATCTTGCAGGCTATGCTCCTGTTTAGATATTTTGGTAGGATATTCACCCTTTAGCAGTAGTACATCGCTGCCTAACATCCATCTTATCTCCAGCAGACCCAAATCTGTAGGATGCTTAATCTCTATTACCTGCTCTCTTGAACCTTCACAGCTGAAGTTCTGATGATAGGTAATAGATGGAGCACCCTGTCTCATTTGATTTTATTTCATCATTCTATATAAGCTTGTATAAGATTCGAGGCTTCAAGAAACAATTTAATGTTTTCTTGCATGATATTTCTTTTTCTTTTTTCTCCATTCTTCTGAATTTGAATTCAGAAGCATAAAATTGGTCTACAAAAAGCCATTACTGTCATAAAGAACAAATATAGTCCCCATGAAGGAAACAGAAAACAGGTACAGGGTTTATTATTTACTTTTCAGTTCAAATTCTTTTTCAAATGCCAAAGAAACAGCAAATTAGCATAAGGGTGGGCTTGCTGATATAATGGACCGAGAGAGCAAAACCATGTTTTGCTACCAGAACTACAGGATGTGTTTTGTCTTCTGTCACCATTTTTCATGCTGAATTTCACCACTTGCACTCAGGGTGAAACCAAGTTATTAAATAGAGCCTTACTTACATAAGAAGCACGTGGCAGAGCATTTTAACTGTTCCTGCAAGGATGTTAAAATGAGTGAGTCTCTGTATGAGTAAAGCAGTCTGACTGGAAGACCAAATATAAAGACAAAGATGAGCTTTCAGATGCCTCTTCCTGCATGTGTTGATAATGTGTTTATTTTTTAAAATGGGGGTTACCAGCAGTGTCAGATACACACAAAGACTGAGGGCAGATCAGTTCCAGTGGAAAAGATTAGCATAGTTTTTCTGAGGCTGGTGTGTTCAATCAAAAATAAAATGAATAAGCAACATGAATTTGAAGTATGTCATGAATATATCTTTTGTACTCCTAGCCCTTAAGCAAATAATGAAAAGCAACTCTATTTATGAGTCATGATATTTCTTTAACAATGAGAATTTTTTCTTGATGTCTGCAATGACTTTATTTAGTTAGATACTGTGCAGTCTTCATCTACATCTTTTTTGTAAAGATAAAGTTATAGAAATGCACTGAAGGGTATTTAAATCCCTTTGAGAGCCATCCGAAAGCCCACATAAGGTACACTGCATTAGGTATTCCAATAAAATATATTTTCAGGTGCAGTATCCAGTCATCAGTGCAATGTTGCTTTCTATCCAGATTTTTAGCTAAGCTGAGTGAAGCTCAGTAAAGCTGAGTGGCTTGCTCTTGATTACATAACACCTTGAATCCATGGCTCAACTGTTTAATTTTTTTCCAGCACCAGTCGCAATATCATGAAGCTGTTTTAAGGCAGAACATGGAAACTTTTGGAGGCTCTTGACAATATGACTGAAGAAGGATGAAACAGTAGGACACCTACACATCTGACCCTTTTTGGACAACCCTTGGCAGATCTGGGTGAGCTGGTTCACATCAAAAGAATAGTGGGGACTCCAAATGGGTCTTTGTTGTGTGGGAGTAGATGGGGGAAAAGCAGAAATGTGCTTGAAAAGAATATGGAAAAGTTTGGTTGCTGGTGAAGGGCACTTTAATATTTGTGACATCTCTCAAGTTAACCCACGGTAGATGCCTCTTGTCTACACTGCCCAGCGATGGGTAGCTGGTGAAGAAGCCAAGCAGTTCACACTGTTTATCACAGGCAACTATCCAAATCATTCATGTGTCTCCCATGTGCCTCCCCAGCCTTCTTGGCTACCCTAACACCTCAGGACATACCTCCCTCATCACTCTACTACTGCCTGCAGTGGTGGTGAAGTCTGGACAGCAATAGCAGAGGCTTTTCCCTTCTGCCCCATGAGGGTGCCTCAAAACTGTCCAAGATGCAAGAGTGCACTTTAGCTTAGCTCTAGTGTTCAGTTTCCCCCCACTGAAGAAAGCCCATGCTGGGCTAGAATCGAATCGAATCGAATAGAACAGAATAGGAATAGGAATAGGAATAGGAATAGGAATAGGAATAGGAATAGGAATAGGAATAGGAATAGGAATAGAATATTTCTGTTGGAAGGGACCTACAATGATCATCTAGTCCAATTGCCTGACCAATTCAGGGCTGACCAGAAGTTAAAGCATATTGCTAAAGGCATTGTCCAAATGTTTGTTGTGGCTGTGCCATAACAAACCCAAATCAGCCATTTGTCTATCAGAGTACCTGTGAGTCCCCAAGTAACAGGGACTTCAGGACACCAGGGCTTGCTATGACAGCATATCTATTGAGAGTGAGTTCACATGTCACTGGAGCTTTTAGGATCTTATAATGACTTTGCTGCTGCCAAAAGTCATGTATGGCTCCATGTACCCTACTATCCAGTAATCTCCTCAGAAATACCCCTGGAAGAACATTTTCCTGCAGCTTACTAATTTTTCCCTGACTGGGAAAGAAAAAATTTTGCATGCTGACGGTTTTGATCAAGCTAGGTTATAGCAGACAAGATCTATAGGCACAAAGGCCTGAAGCTCTTGTACCATGGTGCAGTAGTTAATGCACAGACAGTCCTTGTGTGCTCAGCCAGGGCAGGATAAGGTTTCTCTTTTTGGCTTGTAGGTATGGGAGAGTCACCTGTAGGGATGGTAACTGTGTGCAAGACAGGCTGGCCCTGAGCACAGGTACGCAGTGGCTTAAGACAGAAGAGAGTGCCATGAGGGTAGAACCAGAAAGATCCAGCTACCTACACAGTATAAGAAAACCTATCTAGTGTCCTGGAAAGCCAGTCTCTCCTGCATCCTCCTGCAGGGAGGTTGGGATTGGAGTACAGTTGGACTTGATGATCCTAGAGGTGTTTTCCAACCTTAATGATTCTATGATTCTATGAGTAGGACCCCCTTACCCAAACCTACAGAGTCCATCACCTCCATCCCCACGCACCATTGCCAGGAGTGACCGTGGCAAGTCAGGCTGTCCGTTACAGCTCACCTCATTCCTTCTGTTTTCCAGAAATAATAAAGCTACAGACTAATTTAAGTCCCTTAATTCAGGGGAAGTAAAATTCTTGTATTTTTATGCAGCTGAGAAGCTCTGAGCTGGCAGTGCTACAGGTTTAGAAGCAGTGAGCCACTTGCACCAGGGTGGTGATCTTCTTTCACTGTAAAGCAGCATGCACATTAATGTATGGTATTTAAAAGAAGTCTTCTTGATATCTTTTGTAACTTCTGCAGGTGGTAGGTCCTTTTTTGAACAGGCAGCAAAAATGACTGTAAAAGGCCCTACCCACATGTGGTTTGGGCCACCTTTATTTCAGCTTTTATCACCCAGAAGAATGTGCTGGCCTATGTCTATTTTGTGATCTGCAACTACTCCTGTCAACTGCTCTTATCACTTAACTGTAGTGTAATCAGTTGTCACCTAGCTATGTGTTTATGGCATATACATTATACTGTTTTGGAGATAAGAAATGATTACTGACACACACACCTTCATTAATTCACTGACAGAGGAGTTATAGTGAATACAACTGTCAAGGTAAAATGACAGAATATATCAGCATTAGGGTGATCAAACAATGCAGGCAAATACCGTCTATAAACATAAACCTGTTACAACAGCAGTACTTTATGACTTTTGGCAGCCACAAAGTCATCAATAAGATCCTAAAAGCTCTGGTGACATGTGAACTTACTCTCAATAGATACGTTGTCAGAGCAATTTAATTTGCTTTGTGGTGGTGTCACTCTTTGTTGGAGAAGGACCTTTCTCACCCTCAGAGTTCATTAATGGCAGTGTCAAAAACAGTCTTATTGCCATGACAACAATGAAGAAAGTTGAATGGAGACTACTGGATAGCAGAAAGCAGATATCTCATGTGGATGTAGTTGGCAGGCATGTTTGTACCAAGCAAAATGTTGCTGTTTCCAAAATTAATTAAGGTGAATTCAAATTAGATGTGCACAATCAGCTTCTGAATCTTTGGCACACGTCTCTCTGTGCATAAGGTTTTTTAACAGACACTAATTTCTTTAATCATTTTTGTACCAGAAAATTAGGAAAAACTATTGGTTGATTTAGGTCTAAAAACCTGCTCAGTTTCATCTCTTATAGATGGAAGTACCTTTTGGACTGTTTTCATCCATCTCATGTTTTCTTTCACAGCAATGATGACCTTGTTTATATTGTTGGGTAGTGGTTACAGCTGCTCTTTTACTTTGCAGTTTAGTCACACAATCAACATTTGATAGAGTTTTAATGGTAAACACAACTCTGGGTTAATGATTTTTACGGTCTAATTATTTTTTCTGTGGCAACAAAATCCCTTTTACCACTTTGTAATTTTCTCTCTGCGAGA
Organism: Anhinga rufa; assembly: GCA_013400875.1. Lineage (NCBI taxonomy): Eukaryota > Metazoa > Chordata > Aves > Suliformes > Anhingidae > Anhinga > Anhinga rufa. Next base: position 23,920 of record VZTV01077971.1, read on the forward strand.
CCCATTGACTGAAAAAGTAGGTAAGCCCAGATGTTTGGTGTCCCAGGTTGGGGCAGTGAAGGCCAGATACATACTGTATTATCCAAATGAGAAGTGAACAAATTCCAATTAACTGTGTTTGCCTTTGTCTAAGCCATTGATTTTCCCTTATTCTTGTGTTCCCAAGCTCACTTCTCCAGATCATCTGCTGTTTTATATATTGCTATCATACTCCCACTTCTCCTTGTTTCAAAGGCAAATGATCTCGATCTTTTAAAACATGGTTTCTGCTGAATATTTTTGCACACTCCCAATCATTCCCATCAGCCTGCGCTGAAGCTGACATAGATCTGCGTTGTTGCTTGAGAGTGCAAGCACCCAGTCCTGTACCTGCTCTTCCCCACAGAGTCACACTGCTGACCACACAGAAGCTCTGCCTTCTTTTTCCATACCTTTACCACCTATGAACTTGTTTCGTTCTTTGGACTGTGGCTATACACAGCTGTCCACCACCATATCCAAGTCCCCTTCCTAACCTGACACAGACAGAAAGGTTTAAGGTTAATAAGTAAATTATGTTTTCCTCTCCAATTAATATTATTTTGCATTTGTTGACACTGAGATCCACCTGTCATTTTGTTCACCCTTGTTCAGTTCTCTGGAGCTTCAACCAACCTTCCCTGCTTGTGACAGACTCCAAGAATATTATGCAAGAGATCAGTACTTGAGTACTCTACTCTTAACCTTTTGATTTGTTGGAAATGGATTGATCTAATTCTTTATTTCCTATTTCTTGGCTTTTGCTCCCAGACAATACATCGCTTCTCTGAGCAGAAACAAGTGATGTTTTTACACCTTCTCCTAAGGAACCTTTTCACTCACCTTTTGAAAATTAAACCACATTATTTTTACTTTTTTTTTTTACAATGCTTTACACTTCTACATTGCATTACTGACAGATTCAAAAAATTCTAATAGACTAGTGAGACAAAATTTCCCATTGCAGAAACTGGTGGATTGCCTTTTTCCCTTAATACCTCCTTTTTAATATCTTTTTCTTAATACTTCCTTTTCTAGAGGTATAAGACAAGATTACAAAAGCTATTATTATAATTTTTAACAGTGGAAGTCTGAGACTATTAGGAAAAGCAGAGGGAATTCCAGGCCAGCCTTTGATATCTCACCGAGATATTATTCTGGCACTCTTTGCTGGGTTCATCTGCTGACTGCAAGTTGATTAATCAAATTCTTAAAATATTAAACTGCAATGCAACCCAATTCTGCTAGCTTATCATCTACTTAAAACACAGATTTTAGTCCCTCACACAGGTGTAACATATTTTCAACATAAAATGCAAAATGAGAAACAAG
>VZTV01077973.1:0-11847 GCA_013400875.1 Anhinga rufa
AAACAGTTATAAACATTGAAGAAATCTCATAGGAGAAATAGGTATCCATATCACTTCAGGGAGAAACAGATGAGGCAAATTAAGACATAACAGGATCAAATCCTAAGATTGGCCTGGAGTAAAATGACACCATTTTAAACTGCGGAGCTTGATAGCCCTTCCCCTCCTGGTACAAGGTGGGAAAGCTGCAAAACATTATCTTCTACACTGAAGGGAAGCGAGCTCTCATTTCTTCAGTTAGGGTCTTGTTTTCATCTTGCCAAAGATTTAGATAATGCTCATAGCTGTTCTCCAGCTATCCCAAAAAAGGGAAAAACAAATCTCCAAACCAAGAACAAGAAACTGCATCCTGCCATGTAGGAGGGAAACAAGTTCTGCTCGAGCAGACGAACGGGGAGGCACCGGGGAGGGGAAGCGGGGTTAGACGAGCCAGGAGATGATGCAGATGAAGAGCCTGGCCCAGAGGTAACCTGCGTTAGCACCCCAGTATCTCTGCCTCAGTTCTGCACACAGGAACCGGCAGTTTAGCGAGTTGTAATTACTAAGCAAACCCAAAATGCCTTGTTATACCTGCTTCAAGAACCTGAAGTTATTTGAAACAGTGAGTTATGATGGTAATGTTCAAGGGATACGCATCGGGGAGGACACAACTTAAGGAACTTGTATTTTAAACTAATATTATATCATGATTTTAACACTAACTGAGAAATTCTGGTGCTGTTTTAGAATCTGTAACTTTGAGAACAAAGAGTTATTTTAAAATAATATCCTTAATCCACACGCAAAAGTGTTAACAAGTCTCGTTGTTTCTCTGTTACTCCCACTTCTGCAATGCTAACTTATAAACCACCTACCACTGGAGGAATCAAGATTTAATACAATAATACACGTCTGAATTGACCAAAGCTCAAAGTTTTCTAATCTCTTGGCCCACTTCCATCCTTCCTACTTGTTTGTTACCATTTAGTGAACTATATTAGTATGGAAAATTCAAAATTACATTTTCTGTATTACAGGGCAGCCAATACACTTCTAAACAATGCAAATAAGCGCCTTAAACAGACCAGAAATCCTCATGATCTAATTCCCTATTCTGTAGTCCTGGACATCCTGTTTATTCCGATGGGTGATTATTATAGTTCTTCTGCACAGCCCACTTTCATCAATGCTGATGAGCATCCAGATTAATGCAAAAGAAAAAAAACACTTTCTTCTGAAAGAAGTTCACCAGGTTACCTGTCTAGGAGCAAACGTTTGCTTTTTGCATAGCACAGATCAAAGCCAAAAAATAAATTAAAAAAAATAGTAATGGAGGCACTACCTGTCCCTGCTGACTAGCCCCACTTGGCTCAGGGGGAAACACCGCATAGGCAAAGATACAAAGAATTTAAATTGCTTACTGAGTAAGAAACCTAATGGCTGACCCCCCAGTCTCACTGTTTTGCCTTTTCACTCGGCTAGGGAAGCAAGTACCTGTTTAAACCTCTTCTTTTTTCTAAGTAGGCTCTGGTAAAGCTATTAACACTAATAAATATTAACTGGGCCAGTAAATGTTCATAACCAGCAGAGACAGCACCACATTTTACTGTATATGTGCCTAACCAAGATATACACGCAGCAAGAAATCGAAGTAGACCCTTGGATCAGTGGAGAAACAAAGCTTTAGCTATTAAAGACTGGAGTCTGAAGCTCACGAACAGTGCGGACCTTCTGAAGATGCTGACCTGCAGACCTCACCAGCAACAGCAAGTCATCGATCTTTACGCCCTGGATTTGCCATTACCCAGAGTGCTGGTTACCAAATCTTGCACAGTTCTAATATTTTGAGATGAAAAGCACCATAGATATGGCAAGAGTAGCAGTCACACACTTGGCACAGTGCTTTCTCCGAGGAGCCCGAGGCAGCCCACAAAATATGAACCTGAATAATGGCACCTTCTGTGCACTGGTAATGATAGCTTATTTTACAGGCTGAAGAACTGAACAGAAGGTAGAGCAGAAAAGCAAGAAACAGGATTTGATCTCAACCTTTGCTGTTAAAATAAATTGTTCAAACTAAAACCAGCACCGCATAAAAGTCCTGTTGTAGCAGGCCTAGCAGTGTTTCAACAAACAAAAGCGTTCTCTGATGCTTAAGTGATGCAGCTTTTTGGCCTTGTGCTTTAGACACTTACGTTCCACCTGAATACCGTCTGCATGGGGTTTGCTTTTTGGTTCCTGGCTCCCAGCTTTTGCATCATCGTCATCATCATCCAGCAGAGGAACATAGTCTGTTTTATCTACTGTTTCTCCAACCACGTCATCAAATTTCTCTGCTTCCAGAGTGGCAATGAAGTCCCTTTTCACTTCCTCCTCAATCTCGGGAGGGGGCTCTGTCAGAGCATCCGCAAGACTGAGGTTGTGATCCAAGTCAGCCATGCTTTAGCACCTTTGCAACCTGGAAAGTGACGTGGGGAAGAAAAAAGAAAAGAATATTTTAATAAGAGACTTTTTAACTTCACTCAGGGTTTGATGTTGACAAGTGCATGCCTCCTGTGGGGTAACACAGTAAGAAACATTTGCTTTAGCACTCAATAATTCCCAGATGTTTACAAAACCCCCACACCAGTGCAAAAACCAAACAGCCAGCTAGATCATCTCAACCAGGTTTTACTGCACGAACGTTCCGTTTCATGTGATGTTTTATCTGAACCTTAAAAACAAAAAAGAAGAAAACCCAGTACCTGGCCAGCATAAACAAACACACTCTTACATGGATTTCTGCCTTGCCCCAGATCTGCGAGTTAATTACACATCCTCAGCAGCAGAAAGACAAATGACACAAGCGAATTTAGTTCCTGGGTTGGACTCCACCCAGCCTCCCCTGTGGAGGTTAGGATTTTACATAATCTCTGATGTATACTTCAGTGATGCTTTTGATCCCTTTGATAGGGTCCTGTAGCATGTTTACGTCCTCAGCGAACCTTGCTAATACCAACAAACCCACTCTAGCCCTGGGATTTGCCCTGGAAGGTGAAGTTTTAGTAACGCTTACATGAAAAAAATACAGTAAAAGTACACACGTACACATTATATATATAAAGCTATAAATTGGAAACAAAGCAGAAAGAATCACCATTTATCTTTTCCTCCCTGGTTTGTCCCTCAGCATTCGATTAAACTTCCTGGCGCTAAACAGAACACATACCTGAACTGATTCATCTGTCTTACAGCTGAAGCTTTCAGGTTGGCATAACAAATACACCCATAAACAATTTTTCTTCCCCCACATTTCATCCTTTTGAAGTTATTATTAGGAACAACAGCCAACAAATACCGAAGTGAATTCGCAGGAGCAAACCCCACCACTTCTGATGGACAAAAGGCGCGTTTCTGAAAGCTTCTTCCAGAGCAGCGTTAGTGTTCTGTGTGCACGACGCTATCAGAACAGCAGAGATCAAAAGCGCTAGTCATGCATTTTAGCCACTTGCAGAAATCCTCTAGTAAAAACTGTAAAAGCCAAAACCATAAAGGGCCATTAGTATCTAAATTGGCATACTTACAACTCCTACTACGGGAGCTCAGCCTCCTTTAATTTTGGTCTACATCTGGAAGCACAAAGCAGTTTGATGCTGATCTGTATTACACTCACTATTAGACGCACAGTCTGTGCGGAGACTCTCCCTGTTAATGAAAGATTTACTCTATCTTAGGAGTCCAGCAAGCCAAAGTAGCAGTGCCTGGTTGAGAATTAGTAGAGACCAAGTACATAGAAGCGAAGTTTAGAGTTCCAGCAACAAATTCATCCAAACAAAGAGATACGAAGGAGCTTAGGTAAAGCGATTCACCATTTCACAACCAGTTCTCACTGTATTGGACAAGAACCACCGAGCCACATTAGGAAAAACCAGAGCTGAAGATACAGAACCGCGCGTGCAGAGGCACAGACACACTCGCAAGAAAACACAATGGGTATTTGTATGCGTTGGTTAACGGAGGGCTGACCCAAGTGGCCACTGCGCAGCAGTCCAGGGTCACCGGCTTTTGTGGTGATGGCAGAACACAGATCCTCTTGTTCCAAAAACACAAAGGCTCCTACTCCTTGAACTACAGGAAATTCTTCGTCCGTCAGCAGTATACGGCCACTGACACATACCTACAGGCTCAAGCCTGTATAAGGCAATACTTCACATTCTTTATAAACAATGGTATCACACTGATATTGCTGTTTATGTAATTGCATGCAAGTATATTATGGAAACTAATTCAGTTAAATCCATTCTTTTTTTTTTTCTTTAACAATAAAAGATCAGACTTCAAGCCAGACCAGGCTTCAAGCAGCAACTGCAGTTTTTGTTGGTTTAGATAAAGGCCCTGAAGAATTACCACTTAATGGAAATCTCGAGGTGAAAGGTTTGGAGCTCTTAACCCTTTGTGCAGGGTCACAGTTGAAAGAATTATGGTTATTTAAAAAAGCCATCTTTATACTTACGTAAAAGAGTCTTGTTAAAAAAACCTCAAGCTTCCTTTCAGATAAGAGTTCCACACCCACGCTATTTTCAAGACACACCATCTTACCCCCCACCGGCGTATGGATCTGCACACAACAGGCCGCATACCCTTCATTGAGTTTCAACCAGGGAAGTCGGACACTTCCAGAAGCTTTTTCTTTGCACTGGCCAGTCTCTTTGAAGGGAGAAATGGGGCTCTTTAGTCATCTTTTCAACCAAGTCCTGCCTCACTTTTAACTTGAAAGTGAAATGATGGCTTTTAAGTCAGTCAATCTCAAAGAAAAAAAAAAAAAAGAAAAGAATTGGAGCTACAAACAGTTGATCCTTTTCTTCTGAAAATTTCATTTAGCATAAGGAAGAAAAACAATATTTAACATTTTTGACAAGCTGCTTCATGATTCTACTAATCACAGAATCATTTCGGTTGGAAAAGACCTTTGAGGTCATTGAGTCCAACCATGAAACATCAAGTTCAACTAAGAAACGCAAGAATCGATACTATGGTCAGAGAATAGCTACAGATCATCCAATAACTTGGGGACTAAGCAAGCACAGCTGGGGTGAACGCAGCAGATGCCAAAAGAAAAATCCGACTCCTGCTCTTCACAGCAGGTATGCCGGGCCAGGCTGGATCAGACTTTGCAGATGTCACAGGTCCTTCACGTTCGTGGTATCGTATGCGGTTCTGCACCAACGCCAGCACAGCAAGGTTCACCCACCAAGAACCTGAAGCTTTATGTAAACGGTGTTTAGGAAAACCTCTCTTTTTAACCTCGCTCCAAATGCTCGTTAGCAGTAGATTACAGTCCGTAAACTGAACTAGCAGCTCACGATTTTCAAACGTTCACTTCAGATTAAACATTCCTGCTATTTTAGTTTGGGGAACAGGAGTGGCCTTTTATCAGCATTTCCTCTTGACAGCTTAATTTAGGGTCTGTCCAAATAGCAAGTCATTGCTATCCTCCCACTCTAATGGAAACTATTACCCAGCTACTTTATAGAGAGGCCCTTTAAAATTTAGCATCCCCTCCACTGCATGATCCATACCCAGTAGCCATCTACAGCCAACAGCAGACAGCACAGAAACATGTATGGCCACAACCATCAGTCTGTAGTCAGAGCAAGCTTATAAGCCCTATTTAGACGGCCCAGAAATTATTCAGTCCTTGTTCCACCAAGATATTCAGCCACCTTTCCTGTCGACCTGAACAGCTGCACTTCAGCCAACGGAGCAAATGCCTCCGGAGCCCTAGTGGTGGCGGGGTCAGGGAAGCAGTTAAGAATTCCTAAACCCAAATCAATGCTAATCCCACCCAGATCATCCTCCGGCACATGAATATTCCACCACAAGCAACTGATGGATTCACATAGTGCTGGTTTTTTGGTCCACGTTAATGTGGTGGCACTCTATGAAATACTTACTATAAAATAGCACTGACAATGTCTCTATTTCAGACCTACATAGGAACTAGGACACTAAAGCAATCTAGTTTCTGGGGAAAAATAATAATGAGGTTATGCAGACTTATCAGCAGGACGTTTCCTTGTCTATATTTAACTTAATAAGGAATGCAGAAACTATGCATAAAAAAATACATCAGCGTACCTAATAAAAGCCATTTTGCATTTTTGTAGCAAATACAGAACTGGTATCGCAGGCACGTAAAAAGCGCCGGGCAAATAACGGCTGTCCCAACCCAAAGCAGCGCCCCGGCTGCAGGGAGCCTTCAGCAGCCCAGGCAGGCTCAAAGGACAGCCAGAATCCCACTAGAGCTGGACTAGAACCAACTTCTCTGCCTCCCATCTCTGGTGTTAGAGCAGCCAAACTACACCATTTCTCAGTTTGAACTAGGGCGTAGAGAGTTAACAAAGACAAAAGGAAAATAAGCATACTGCACAGCTTCTGCCCAAGGCTGGAAAGCAAACCCTGAAGCATATTCATGTGTCGACCAGCTCAGAGAGACAGATGCTTCCTATGCCATTTTAATTCACGTGGAACGAAGTCGGCTACGCATAGGAAGCATTCGAGAATCTTCAAGAAGTACCTTAATACCCCGTGCATTACATAGCTGTGCAAATCCAATATTAACAGAGCACAAGGAATATGAATTGTAACAATAACTTTTAAGATGAAAGGGCAAAACTGAGGAACAAGTGAGGTTTCAGAAAGCAGAAGTTTAAAAATGTATTAAATAATTCTTCGGCTGTGAGACAGCTGCCAGGGTCCTCTTGTCTGTTAAATAGCAGAGGGAATAACAGCAGCGATGGTGTAACAGCAACCTGCATGACTTGAGATTTCTCTCTCTGGAAGAGCCTCAGAGGACAGCCAAGTCCTCCCTGAAGAGCACCAAGTTGAGTAAGTATTTCGCTCGGAGGAAAGGTGTGGAAAGGAGCAGACCATAGCGTTATCAGGCCCACAGCGACAGCTGTGCTCCAGATGAGGAAGAGAGTTTTCCTGTAGCTAGAGTTTCCTCAATCCATTCCAGGAAATCTTCAAATTATTCCACAGCAAATAAATCATATTCCCTTAATTCGCACTTCTTAAAAAAAGATTGTTCAATCCTTTTTTCCCCCAACAATCCTTCACGTTCCAGCATCTGTTCCGCCTGCCCAGTATTTGCCCCATCTGTTCTTTAAGCCCAGAATCTTTGCGTACCCAGTGAGTAACCTGTTGGTTTTGATAATTAAAATCCATCTTTTTGTTAGCTAACCTGAAAGATACGGGAGGATTATTTTCATCTCTTACCCATAACGCAGACCCCCTGTCCTAGCGTCTCATTCCAAAGAGCTCTTACTATTTACCCAATCCAGTTAGGCCCTCCCTTCAAAGTGAGCTTCTTTCTGGGTCTTCCCACCATCTTACCCGACATCTGTCCACATCCACGAGGCTGAAGCTTGCCAACGTACGCTCTGTGAACCGATTTAGAGAGTCACAGACTCACAACGCCTTAAGAGATCCCAGAGAAGCCAGACTGGCGCTTCCTTGTAGAAGTCTTACTTTAAGTGGCCGAGCAGAATAACTTTCAAGAATCATCTCATCCAGCCACCCTCTGAAGGCAGAGGCAATACAAATAACGCGTACTTGCGTAAGCCACTGCCTCTAGCTTCCCATCTAGGGAAGAGTGGAATTTATTTCCTGAACTTTGTATTTCCATTTTGTAGCTTCCTTAACTGCACCGCTGTGTACATGCCCCTGGGCATGCAGAGTCTTTGAATTTAACATTATCATCAGTCTGACCCAGATTTTGTGCATCTCGTCTGAAGATGGAGAAAGGGGAGAGCAGGCAAGCGGGGACAGGGGATGCTGCCCACAAAAAAGATACTTGAAAACGCATGAACTGTTTAAACAGAATCACACTTGGCACAAGACATTGACTGACCTCCCTCAGATTTTTGGCAGAGGGAATAAATTTTTCCCGGAGAAGCGCGTACACGCCAGGTACCCGCCTCGGCCGGTTACACAAGGCAGCGCCTGCTGCCTGCCAGCCCCGCAGTGACACAGCACTTCCACCCGCTCCGGGGAGTCCTGCGAGGCTGCCGGTCTCCCGAAGCGGGTACACGGCTCACCCTGCACCACGCGAGCTGTGCTCAGCCCCGTGCTTCCACTTCAGACCGATTCGGATGCTTACTGGTACTATCTCTGCCACTGTTAATGCTATACTCTCTCCTACCAAAGTGAGGTTCAAGCAACCTTTATGCCAAAGAGGTATAGAGAAATTTAGTCACAAAAGTAAGAGGAAAAAATACCCGAAGCAGTATTTCCTCGCTTGTTTGTTTAAAGGAGACCCTCTGATACACAGATTTATGAGAAGCATGTATATTATTCCATCAGATCCGCTTGCCCCTTTAAAATTAGCTCCTAACTGCATGCAGAACAAAATCCCCGACTGGAAGAAACAGGGACAGCTCAGTCATAATTCCCATTTCTCTTGTCGTAAGTCAGCTTGCTTTTCTTAGACGAGGCTCTCATGAACACTTAGCAGTGGCCGTCGGGGCACAAGAAAACAGGATCGCAGGGAGCAGATATATGCTAAGTCATCTTCCTTCGCAGTACCCCGAGGGGAGTCTTCCATGAAAAGGATGTCTGCATCTATCTTTCAAAAGGAGAGGATACATCAGTGAATAAAGTCACTGACGATTTTTACATTCCATGGCTGGGCACAACAAATCTATGGCCTAATTTAGTTTTTTTATAACTTTTTTTAGGCACAGTCTGAACCGGTGGGATTAATTTTTTGTTTTTTTGTTGTTTTGTTTTAAAGTTCAACACCGTTAAGATTTCTGATTTATTTCTTGCAGGTGTTCTGAGCTGCAGGAAATCACTCAAATTACTAGAGGCTTCTTCTCAGAGGTAGCGAGATGCAGGTGAAGGGACCTCGAATAAAGCCTTTCCAACAAAACTTATAAATTCATGCTCAATTCACTGGCTAGAAAAAAAAAAAAAACAATGCCACAGCCTCAAAATGGGTATCCAGAATAACAGTTCTCCTAGTTTGGAGAAGAGGAGGCTGAGGGGCGACCTCATGGCTCTCTGCAGCTTCCTGAGGAGAGGACATGGAAGGGGAGGTGCTGAGCTCTTCTCCCTGGGATCCAGTGACGGGACACCTGGGAAAGGCTCAAAGCTGCACCAGGGGAGGTTTAGGCTGGACATTAGCAAGCATTTCTTTACCGGGAGGATGGCCAAACACTGGAACAGGCTTCCTAGAGAGGTGGTCAATGCCCCCAAGCCTGTCAGCATTTGAGAGGCATTTAGACATGATTTAACTTGGTCAACCCTGAATTGGTCAGGCAGTTGGACTAGGTGATCGTTGAGGTCCCTCGCAACTGAAATATTCTGTTCTGTTCACTTATATTCAGGAATTAGTTCCCCAAAAATGCAGTGATGTACGGTTACCATCTCACTAGTAGAGGGAAGGCCATCCAGTCCAGACAACGCTTGTCTGGCAGATCTTAAGTACCTGATAACCAGTGGTATGACGATGTATGCGGTAAGTAGAAGACTATAGACATTTCCATAGCAAAATCAAACACCGATTTCAAGCTTTGATCAGTTGTTTAAAGCAGAGCGCAGCTGGCAGCTTTCTCGTAACTCCTGTGGGCCGAAGCGAATGGCAGAGAGCAGTTTCCAGCTCCAGTCTGCCACACCACTCGTGCTGCCAACCTCAGCATCACGCTAAGGGTCCGCTTACGTAAGGCATCACATACAACATCGCATTACTAATTTCAAATGCATGTTTGGACTTCCAGCAACATCAGGATTTCAGTAAGAGTCATGTCATACAAAACCACATTCTCCTTCAGACAATACATAAATACAGCACGAGTTTCCAGCTACTATTTACACAGCTTAAGTAAATGCCTCCCTCCTTTATGAGGGACAAAGGAAGTGTTAAGTGCAGAGAAGGTAGATTTGGGGCATTTGGTGGTTTTATGCCTGATTGCTACAACAGACAAAGCACTTGCAGAGTTGCTTCCCTTCTCAGCACAAGTTCTCCAACAGCCTTCTGGCCAATTTTAAGTATATAGAATACATTACGTCAGTCCCAGAACCTCCAAGCTCCTATAGGTAACAGGTCAAAAAGCGCACAACTAAAGTAAAGGGAAAGAAGTTCCTCTTACTGCCTCCACAGAGAAACAGGACAACGTAGGCATTTCCACTCAGGACTACCAAGCCACAGTAGAATCACAGAATTATTAAGGTTGAAAAAGACCTCTAGGATCATCAAGTCCAACCATCAACCCAACACCACCATGTCTCCTAAACCGTGACCCCAAGTGCCACATCTATATGTTTTCTGAACACCAGTAAGGCTATCCATCACGCAGGCAGAGCTTGGGAAGCGGTGACGGACACAAGGGTACTGCAGAGGACTGAGGACAGGGCAAGGTGTCCCCAAGAAGTCTGGGCTTTTATACAGAAGTCGGTGCCACTGAACCGCATACTGATAACCATAAAAGAGCTCCAAAGGCTTGATGCAAATCTGGGTTCACTTCCACGGTTGGTTTTATGGCCACACATGAGATAATAAACATGAAGTTTTAACTTCTCACTTTGGATAGATTGAATGAAGCTGTGATTCAGCTTGTCAACAGAATTTCGAAGCAGAGGCAGAGCTTCAGCCACTACTGCTTCCTCCTAACACAGTTTGCTCAGAGTCATTTCCTCTTCCACATCTGATATCTCACTACTTCTACTTATCAGGTCACTAATAACCTTCCCCTCAGCTTTGATTCAAGCTGCTAGTCTCACTTGAGCTTCCTTTCCTATAGCAAAAAGCCTACACAATGGAACAGGTTAAATGAGCTCCGGGTGACACTACACAGGCACTGAAACAACCCCAGCAATTCTCAAGCTTGTCTGTAGCCTATTCAGTCATGGGTAACTGAACTTGCACATCAGGCAAGCAAGGAGCTAAGGCATATCCAAGCAGATAACGAAAGGAGCGCTCCAAGCACTGCTGGTCTTTCACTTGGGAGAGGACAGTTGGAGCAAACCTGTAAGCAGGCATAAATATGAGCAAAACCACTGGATTCAGGTGAAGTCTTGGGTGGAACACACATATGTATGTACTTTGGATAAGGAAAAAAGCCTAAGTCAGAAAAGGAAACAAGCCTAAGAAAGTGGAAGGGCACAAGCGAAAGAGGAAAACGAACACAAGAGCCACAAGACAACTGAGCAGAAGCTTGACCGCGTACGCTTGTAGACAACTTCCCATTTAGCAACATGGCTCTAAGACGCGAGAGCTGCACATTGATCTACACATGGACATGAGGGGAAACAGCACGGTTGTCTTCCAGGTGGGTTCGCGAACTTCTCCAGGCAGCAGCCACAAAGACAAGCTGGGAAGCAGTTACCGTCTCAGCTGGGACCCGTACTAGAGAATCTGGGAAATCCGAAAGGACTGGAGTGACTCTGCAGAAGATGCTCGGGATGGCTGCAGGCAGGGGGGCGGCGAGCGCTGCAGGTGGTGAGCACGGCCTGCATGCCAACTGTGCTTCGTTAATGCTATTAGTCATTCACTTTCATGGGCATGTTAATATTTTGAACAAACAAAGAGCAACTGTCAGAGCAGAACGGAAACCGCCACAGCGAGGCCAATAGACTATGACAGGGAAAGTCGTTTGAACAAAACGAGCTCTAGCTGACAAAGGCCATTTTTTTTTAATGCCATACCTTCAACTTTTATAAACTGCAACTTCAAAGTTGATGGCTTTAAAAAGTGCAGTTATTTCAATTTCATTATGCCTTCTAAGAGTCTACACAATCCTGGTTTCTATTCAGCATTTCCAAAGAGTCTCCATCAATTTGTAGGGTTTCATTACTTCAGGATACGAGCCATTTCTCCACTGTTTAAAG
>VZTV01077975.1:7101-26001 GCA_013400875.1 Anhinga rufa
TCATGACAACCAATCCCTTATTCTAAATATTTTATTGCCTAAACAATGAAAACCATACTAAGTTGGATATAATTGACAAAGAAACTAACCTCTTTCTTAAACATTTTAAATAGTTTTTTTTTTTGTTGTTTTCTCTTTACCTCCTGTTTCTAATTTTTGTCTGCACAATGAAGACGTTGACAGGAAAAAAAAATCTACTTCAAACACTTGCCTGACTTAGTGGTACACCTTTTCCCTTTGTTGTCATGAGGTAAACTAAGAAAGAGACATTATCATGTGCTGACGTTTTGGGAAATCTGAGACTTCTATGTTACCTAGTTTCTCTCTTATATTTTGTTACACACTTAGTTGGTAAATGATTACACCCGAGTTAATGTCCAACTCCGTAAATTCCACAAATCCTTATTTTCCTTCTAACATCACTATGATTTCAATGAATTTGAGGACATCATCAGGAGATTTTATTATTCAGTGTGGAAGATTTTGGCTCATTTCCATAGCAGTCATGATGTACTCAGACCTCTAAGCTGAGACAGCAAATACACCAGGCTTTTTTGATGCCTGTGGCTCTCTGATTCTGGGACCAGATTTCTTTAGGGGACTGTGAAAGACAAGAAATAGGAAGGAAAAAGGGGCATAATCTCTGGAGAGTTTGTTCTTAGGATCTCCAGCAGAGGTCTTGGCTAAATGAAATTCCTAGTTTTGAATCAAATCATATACTATACCAGCATTTTGTCTATTTTGCCTTCGTATTATTGAATAATAAGAACATTTTTCATATACTAATTTCAGTCCTAAACCAAGGCATTAAAAACAAAAGAGGCCTATGCCTGAACAGAGAGACCAGGATTAGACTTCAATATTTATGTGAGGTTATTATACAGGATAACTGAAAATACATTGGCTTTGTCCTTTAGCAGTTGAACTAAATAATTTTTTTCCATATTGGGATGTAGGGTAAGGTACTAGTTCTGTGCCTATACATGGTATGCATGATCAAAGCAGAGTCATTGTCTTAAAAGTAACTGGGAAAAAAGTGGTAATTTCTTTAATGAACCACATTCATTAATAAATCACAAGAAAGTGATTTCTTAATAACTTTTAGGCAGTCATTCTGCATAAAATATGCTAATTACCAGTAAAATACATACCTTTATATTTGTCAGCAAAGAAAATTCTCTGTCAGATCTGAGTGTGACTTTATTACTGAAAAATAAATTCAGCATTCACTGATTCAGCATTCATGATTCTAGTCCATGGTCTTAAAGTTATGACTCAGCTGTACAGTGTAGCTGAGGAAACACCTCTGATGGTGTAGGACAGAGACAGTTGTTGAGTAGAAACAGAAGCTGAAATGGGAACTATGAATTAGTGCTTAGAAGACTGAAGTCAGAAACAAGAACAAGGATATAGGTCTGAGCAGATGCTGAAGAGCTGTGCCAAGAACTTCACACAGAAGAAAGGATATACACACCCTTGAATGGATCACATTGCCTGGGACCTGGGAAGACAGTTGGTCGCCTGGACATACGCTAGTAATCCCCTTAGAGGCAGTGGGACATTCCAGCCAGCTCCAATCCTGCTCCAGATGTGTGTGTTCCTGTCGTCTCTGCCCATCCTGTGCAGATGTCTTGGTAACTTAGATCATCTCAAATGCTGGTAGATAGCTGTGTTTGGGCAGACTGGATCCTGTCCCTCTTGGTTCCTTCCACATGAAGTAAGAAAAGAAGGAGGCAAAGAAGTACTTATTCCTTTGTGAGAATCAGTGAAGGTGCTATCTTTGATCACACTCACTGATAACCTGTGGCTGACTCCCATGGAGTCAGTATAATGGTTTGCTCTAATATTTTGTAAAGATAATGAACTAATGAAATCCAGTGATACAGTAAATCATCCAGTGGGGCAAATTACTCCTGGAGAAACTCAATGCCAAATGGCTAAACTGCTTATATCTGAACTTGCTCAGTTAAGTCTTGCATTTCTCTGAACTACAATGCCTTGCACAGCTCGACTTGCCCTTAAACTTTGTAGAGGTTAAGTACATTTAACTGAGGATAAGTGCAGCTGAAGGTTAATTAGCAGCCCTGGTGAGAATAGAATAGATTTCATCTCACCTTCCCATCCAGGGTTCAACAATGTTCAAAAAGAAAAAAAAGTACAAATTTTCCCTTATTTGTCAGGAAAATTATTAGACTATAAATCAGAATATGTGCAAAGAAGGATTAAGCTGTAGAGAGGATTTTTTATAAGGTTGACATTATTCAAGAAATTGGTCTGCTGAATTAGAAAATGTTGTTATTTCATAGAAGAATTACTATACTGGTTCTTATGTTGTACTTGGTGGAACAAAATTCTGTTAATTAATCTACTTTTGTCTCAGAAAGGTGCCTCAGTTGTTTAAAACTTTTTTCTTTTTTCTTTTCTTTTAATACCACCTTTCCTTTAGGAGGTTCAAAGCTTACCTCCTGGATATGAAAATCTAATTAGCAGCTCAGACTGTAAATTTGGAGTTTAGAATATGACCAATAGGTTGTGAACAAGCATTCTATGATGGCCCAAAAGAGACAAGAAATAAACCTTAGGAAAACAAAAGCCTAGAAACAATTTATTAGAAAGTTTTAGGTAACTAGGTGAGCTGTGGGAACTGTGATAATCCCCACAGATGCTAATAGGCATCGGTCTGCAGAAAAAACCCCGACCTAAATATTGACTAAATAATTGAGTTATATTATTCTTTTTGTTTTGAAATATATATATAAAAGCTAGTTATTTAGCTAATATATACTAAATAATATAATTTGTTTTTAATTGTTCATATAGTTGGCAGCCTGGAAAACAATAGTATTCTAAGTGTCCTACACATGAATTCCACATAAAGTTGTCTACAAAGGGCAAGGTTATTTCATTTGTATGGCTTGAAATTTTTAACAAATGAGACTATCCTTGTGAGACCACAGACCATTTACTGTCACTAGGTCGATTTCTTTCTGTGCTGAAGTCTTGATGATACTTTCGAACACAGTTCATTGCGAGTAGAATGATACTTCAAATATACATTCACTAAAGAGTCTTTGGAGGCTGTATTAAAGAGATGAAATTCTGGGCAGCAAGGGAGTAGTAGTGTTTAATAAGTAAAGAAGCAAAGCAATATCTTGATATATTCAGAATAAATAAAACCAAGCATTGTAATGCACATGAAACCCAAATGTAAATAAACTTGTTTCGCATTACACAGCTATCTGAAGGCATTTGTCTCCTGATTAATGAGAAACATAATAATAATTGTCAACAAAGTATCAATTTTCCATATCTTCTGCTTCAATTTCTGCTCTTTTGCTATATATTGGTTGTGAGTTTTCTAAGGTGTTTCTCAATATATGGAAGTGTCTCTCCAAATGAGCCACAGCATCAGTTACGAGGGTCCCCTCCCCAGAGATTGGAAGATGTTTCCAGGCTGAGGAGGAGAGAGGAGTGAGGAAGCACGTTCCACTGATTTTAACTATGAGAAGTACTTTCTCTTCCTTCAGTTCCCCAGCTTATTAACGGCACATTTTCCAGCTTTTGTAATAAATGAGACACTGTTCTGCCTGTTGAAGTGTTCAGAAATGGGGGATGGGTTAATTTACAAGCAGATGCAAAGGCTCTGAAGACATGATATTCACCCCACATGCTTTCTGTCATGTTAGGAGCCAAGAATGAGAAAGGTAACAACTGTGCCAGCTTCATGGGGTTCAGGTGATATATTCTGTTTTATTTGGTTTACATGGCAAGGTTTTGGTAGCGGGGGGCCACAGTGGTGGCTTCTGTGCCAGAAGCTTCCCTGAGTCCAATAGAGCCAATGCCAACCGGATCCAAGATGGACCTGCTGCTGGCAAGTCTGAGCCCATCAGTGACTGTAGTAATGCCTCTGGGATAACATATTTAAGAAGGGGTAAAAACTGCTGCACAGCAGTGGCTGGGAGAGGAGTGAGAATATGTGAGAGAAACAGCCCTGCAGACACCAAGGTCAATGAAGAAGGAGGGGGAGGAGGTGCTGCAGGCACCAGAACAGAGATTCTCCTGCAGCCTGTGGTGAAGACCATGGTGAGGCAGGCTTTTCCCCTGCAGTTCATGGAGGTCCACAGTGGAGCAGATATCCACCTGCAGCCTGTAGAGGACCCCACGCCAGAGCAGGTGGATGTGCCCTGAAGGAGGCTGTGACCCTGTGAGAAGTCCACACTGGAGCAGGCTCCTGGCAGGACCTGTGGGCCCCATGGAGAGGGAAGCCCAGCCTGGAGCAGGTTTGCTGACAGGACTTGTGACCCTGTGGGGGACCCATGCTGAAGCAGCCTGTTCCTGAAGGACTGCACCCTGTGGAAAGGACCCACACTGAAGGAATTTGTGAAGAACTGCAGGCCATGGGAAGGACCCACACTGGAGCAGTTTGTGAAGGACTATATCCTTTGAGAGGAACCCCATGCTGGGGCAGGGGAAGAGTGTGAGGAGGAAGGAGAGGCAGAGACATGTGATGAACTGATGGCAACTCCCATTCCTCATCCCTGTGTGCCACTGGGATGGAGAAGGTAGCAGAGATGGAGAAAAGTTGAGCCCAGGAAGAAGGGAGAGGTGGGCAAAGAAGGTATTTTAAGATTTTTTATTTCTCATTATCCTACTCTGACTTTTGATTGACAATAAATTAAATTAATTTCCCTGAGTTGGGTCTGTTTTGCCTGTGATGGTAATTGGTGAGTTTGTCCAAGGGAATCCAAGGGGATCTCCCTGTCCTTATCTTGACCTCCGAGCATTTCCTCATATTTTCTCTCCCCTTTCCAGTCAAGGAGGGGAAGTGATAGAGTGGCTTGGTGGGCACCTGATGGTTAACCAAGGTAAACCTACCACATCTGTAGATGGCCATTTAATCCAAGTCTGTCTGCGATGGGATGAAAGTGCATGCAGCAACTGGGTCATCATGTTAAACATAGCTTTGAAACTTCCCAAGACAATTCCTTGTTATGGCATAGACTTAACCTTTCACGCTACATTTCAGAGCAGCAGCTGCTTGTTCATATCCTGTCTTTCCACAGTAAAACCCAGCAGTTTTATTGTCAGGTGGGATCTTCAATGTCTTCAAGCGAAAGGAGAGTAAGATATTATTGCTCCCCTTAGGCAAACATTTTGACTGAGGGTCTAAATAACCAACCGTATTTAATCAATGCAGATAAGTAGTAGAGGAAGATTTGAAGTATTGATGGCTGCTATAGAGCTCCTGAAGAAGGAAATAAGGATGTAAAGAAGAAAATAGGTATGGTCTCAACAAGAAAACTCTACTCTGAAAAACAATACTCAAGTTGTAAAGTTGAGTTTATAAACATATAAATATTCTGAAAAAGTTATAACGCAGAAAAGCCTTTCCTTCATTTTACTGCTATATCCTGTGGCAAGCATGAAAGAGAAAATGCTCTATAAATTGTCATTTTACCAGCTTCCTTTGAACAAGATTGCATAAAACTTAGCTTTGCTTCGATGTCATTTACATTAAATTTTCATGAAGGTAATTCACTTCATGTTGCCTTCTGCTTTGTGGTAATAGTTTTCCCCCCCTTTTTTTACAGGCCTAACAAGTATTTGTTTACCAGCATCATATTTTCTGAACTGCTTCCCAACTTCAAATTCTTTTTGCCTCAACCACAGGAGAGTCTTCCTAGGAGCTTGACACTGAATATCCAGAGATTATTAATTATATTCAGACCAGCATTTAGTTTAAGGCTGCTATATGATTACCATGTGGAATTTCCCATACTTAAACTATGTTGAAATATCCAATTAGTGTATTGTAGGCAGGCATGAATTTCATTGTAGTTAAACATTTGCTGACAAGCTGGCCTTTAGTTTAGCTTTGTGTATTGAGAGAAGAAATCTGATCTCATCTGGCTTTCTTTTAAGCAAATTCTCAAAATGCTTTCCCATTAGATCCACTCCCTCTCTAAGTAGCCTTTATGTGTGAACAAGAAGAATCCTTTATACATTCCAATCTTATTGTTTGCAAATACCATATTTGAAAAGAATATTTATTATCATTATTCACCATTCAAAGTGAAAAGCTTTTGAAAAGAAAAAGGAAGATGTGGTTCAAATTGAATGCATACATATTTCTAGATGAAGGTTATATGGTGGTATTATGCTAAATTAAGTCTCGAGAGAATAATACTACAACACATTTTCTTTTTCTTCAACCTTATTTTAAATATTTTAATATCTGAATTATAAATATTTTACCATCTATACAGTTTAAGCCTGAGTGTTTTCCTGAGCAAGGTTTGCCATATAAGATTAAAAGAAAACTGCCACACTTTTCCCTGTTTCCTTTAAGCAATATTACCAACCAGGTGGGCTTTTTTCAATGTGGTTGATCATCAGGAAAGTAGTCAGTCACTCAATAGAGTGAAATCTCTTCTGAAGTCTAGGGTTTGAGAAACAACCAAACAGCAACAGCTCAGGTAAGTCTATGCTCTCTGTATTCAATTTTACTTTTAAAGAACACTGAAATACTTTTGACTGATGTAAATTTTCTTTCATGTCCTATTTAGCCTGAAAACTATATAAATCGATGGATTTGACTTTATTTTCATAATTACTTTATGAATATAATATGTTTTAAAGGATGTTAGTAACTTGTGAATGTGTATGTTTCAACGGAGTATATCCTTGACAGAAAATGTTATGATTATGCACATGAAGAGGTTTTATTGGGACCCCTGATGTTCACTGAATCTAACATAATGCAAGGACCTATTATTTAAATTTTACTTTTCAAAATAGAGCTAAATTTTACAGGTCTCATTTTATATTATTCTTTTGTGATATAGTTTTACTCTACCTCTGTTCTTGTCTTCGTGGGATATTGTAAACAAATTTCAGTTCTTACTTTTCCTATTGCTGAAAACACTTCAGACATGGTGGAGATTTTTTAAAATTTTTTAGTGAATGAGAATATTGAATTAGTCTAGTCTCCAGTCTGACAAAAAAAATTCCTCCGTCCAGTACATGTTCTGTTATCTGTAATCATATTTAGATCAGGTTTGAAGTTAAATACACAAAACTGCACAGTAACAGTCTTCAATTTCAGTTCCTGCTAACTCCAACATATGTCAATGACAGCAGAATATAATGGGTAATGATGTTCTTGCAGGTCACTCACCTCCCTAGAGAATTAATGTGCAAGTATGGTCACTGCTAAGAGAAGTCTTAGGCATAATCCTTTGCATTTAATTGTAAGTTTGTTTTATTCCTATTTTTTTTTAACAAATTGAAAACCTTGGCAACAGCACAGAGGGTTTATTTATTACACAGAGCTTACATAAAATTGCCTGTGTTATTTATATTTTTATATGCCAGTGTGGGAAAGAGAGGGATTGCATGTTTTTAAAGACATTCCCTATTCTCAGACACATTATTGCTGGTCTTACTGACCTTAATTATCTAGGAGAACAGCTGGGCACAATATCACTGCTTCATACTTCCCACTCTGAGGATACTGGACTTTTATTTTGGAGGAAATTGCCTTAGTTTATATTTTATTGGTTACTCAGCATGATTATTAAAATGCTGCAGCAGCACCCATTTACAATACCAATTACAAGTGAGCTCTGAGCTTTCACTGTTGCTTCATGGTTGCTTCAATACTGGATCATGTTCCAGTGATGTCAAAGTCTAGTCCAGTCAGTGACTGCAAACTAGTAAGGTTATGAATCCTTATGTTTATGAGACTTTCCTCTCCAAGCACTGTGAATCTTGGAAGGCCCCAGTATGATTTCTTGTTTACTCAAAATAAGTTAAATATGAACAGAAAGGTGAGAAATTAGCCACTGCTGGCTTTTTGTTAGACTGAGAATATAGACCCAAACTAAGCAACCTCTCTGACTCTAGTAGATGGATAACCCTATAATATCTGAGATCTTCATAATTCTACAAATTTTTATTTTCAGAGAATGTTTTGTGTGTAAGGAAGAACTATTATACCCATTTTATAGGCAGACAGCTGAGATTCAGAGGGCCAAACCTGTGAGAGTGCTGAAAGGAAGGCACTTAACCACCCTGTCAAGGAACCAGCAAAGATATTCCAACCTTTCACTTAAGCTGAATGCCTATGTTTCAGTGCCAGAAACAAAATTTCTACTGCTGACATGTACAAGGTCAGACCACTGTTGAGCAATAGAAATTTCAACTGATACCATGCTTGAAGCCCTGTCAGAATCCCCAGCAAAATACAATAGCAAAGAAGATGCATCACCTGTTTTACCCAGGAGTGCAATTAAGTGACAAGTTCAAGTGACAAGTTCTAATCTGCTCTGATTTGAAACAGAACTGGATTGTTTTCCTGGCAGGTGGGAAAGCTAGGTTCACATCTTTGTCCAGGTCTAAAGGATGTCTCTTCCACCCCAGACTGAATAATGCAACCATCAGAGCGTCCAGCAGAACAGGCCAGGTTTGTAAATCATGTACAGGAGGGGATGTATGCAGTAACAGTTCAAGCAGATGCGCTGTGACACTATTTACTAAGCAGAGACCTGAAATCCAAGTGATACCTGATTTAAACATCCTCCGGAGACAGAAATGGAAGATGGCTGCAGAGCATTAGGATTTAGGAGGTTTTGTCAATGGTCCCCTTCAGAAACTTAAGTGATATGAAAGTTCACATGCTGCAGGACTGTATTAATCTGCAGATTTAGATGTCACTTGAGCAATACTTAAAAAAGCTCACTGACTTCTCAGTGCTTGCGTTCAGCAACTAGGTAAGACTGTGAATATAGCTGTAAGTCTGTTGCTATAACAGGAAAGAAGTAGTTTTTCTATACTGTTCCCACTATCAAGTTTTCTTTCTTCTCTCATTTTCTGTCTTCTCTTTATTACACCTGAAGGAGTTGTAGGCCTACTGGTTACAACAGCGAATAAGCCCTATTCTCTCATACATCTATACTTGCAAGAGGCATGATTATCTAGATAATATTTTTGCATCACACTTTTAAATGTAGTTTCTTGTATCATTTTGTACTCTATTAACTCAGAGCTAAAAATGTAAATACTCTAATAAGTTTATGAGCTATTAATCCAGACTGTTCTTGTTTTAATCATCTTAATTTTTTAACCATTTTACTACTATTTATTGACAAAATGCCTGTTACAATACATAGAAAAATATGATACTGAACCAGGGACTGAAATCCTGAGCTGACATTTTAATACATTTTAAAATATCAAAACTACTTGCTTTATTGCATATTTATTCTGTGTTGTAATATTCTATATGGTCTAATTCCTAAGGAAAAAAATATTTTGTTTTTCCACTATGTCATTTATCATAAGGCAGCCCTGACAAGTGGTCCCTCTGGTGATAGGGTATATTGGGCCTTTGATTGCTACCAGCTGCTCACAGTACCCTTTGTTGTAGTTTTTGTGTGGATGCTCTCTGTTTGATTTTTCAGTGGTGCAGTGCATAAAAACTGTGCTTACTGGAGTTTGCTTTTAGAGAAGATAATTATTACGAAAACCTGAAAGGAAAATCACATTTTTGTACTGCACTCTAAAGAAAATAAATGTGGCATTATATCTAAGCTATTTGTATCGCTGATACACCCTGAGACCAAAGGGACTGATATCATGCTTTACAGTGTGACAAATAATGTTAAGGTTGGGACTCCCCTGTGGCAAGAGAGCCAGCTGTGAGAGCATTCAGAGAAGGCTCAATGTAGAGCAGTTAACACCCTGTACAATACATGTGTGCATGGAAACATTTCTAACTGTGTAGGTACCTAGGGCATATGGCATTATTACATTTGTTAATTAGATACTTTCTACCTTTGTGATTTTGTCATGTTTTGTGTTCATTTATACTTTGCTCTTGAGGGTCCCAATCCAAAAAAAAAAGTATGGCCTCAAGCAATTCTCCTGAGACAATTGAAAATCTGGCATGCTTGTTTCTCAAGCAGAAATTAAGGACATAGAGTAGTATATCAGATCTAGAATGGTCACTTGAAGAATTTTGAGGAGCTTGAGAAAGTAAACATAACCTTAGAAATATGAGAGAAAATTACACTTCCTGTTTGCATCAAAGACAACCTAATAGTATTAATTAAAAAAAATATAATCTTTTGTTGGATTGATTAATTTCTTTTTAAAGTAAATGATTTAGAACAGGCAAAAGGTGATAATCTCTTTCTATTACTACCAGTTGATCTCATGATGAAGGAATTGCCAGTACCTCAGCCAGAATTTTGGCTTACTGTGGCCTACTCTGTATAAAAATGAATATTAAAAAAAACAGTTTAAAAATGTCAGTCACTATTCAGAAGATATTGTAAAATATAGGGTAGTTTCCTAAGAACAGTAAAATAAAAAGATGATTTTATTCTTCTGAGGGAAATCTCTTGACTTAAAATTCTGATCAGCACAAAGAACAAGCTAAAACCACAGAAATTAGGAAAGTATCTGAACACTTTCTTGCAAGAGTATTGTGTACAGATTATTCTGCTGAATGTCCTTCCTTCTCAGTACAGGGTACTATTTCTTACTACTGACTCTTCTGAGAAAACTTGTTTTCTGTAGTACACCTTTTGTAAGACATAAAAGCGGTACTGTGTCAAGAAAATACAATATTAATTCCTCCAGATGTGATGAAAGCAATGGCTCATAAGAAAAGAGTCCATGCTTTTGAGGAAAATGTGAAACATGAACAGGAAAAACTCATTCTTCCATCTCCATCTCCATCTCCATATTCTTCCCATAGGTTATTCTTTCTATTGCCTCCATAGACATCAGGTTTGAAAATACTTTCCTATTGCAAATAGTTGTATTTATAAGACTATCCCTCAAAACTTCTAACAGTTATTACTTTCATGTATGTTTCTGACAGCTTGAAGATTTTCTAGAATTTTGACAAAAAAAATATATATTTGGCCTGGTTTTAACTGGGGATTAAAAAAAAAAAAAAGAAGAGGCTTCAGGATGCTTGCTTTTATAAGGCTCAGTTGTTTCTTATTTTTTATTAGGTTTCAATTTGAAATTGTAGATATGAAATAGATTCAATGTTATGCTTTGATTCTGTTATTGCTTATCCATTTGCTTAGCTAGGAATTTTTTTCCCCTGTGTTTAATAGGCAAAAGGTAATCTTACTATAATTATGGATATTTTTATCTTTTCTTAACTATTTATTTATTCCTCGTTTTAGTGGAAACTTTTTTTTTACTTTATAAGATTGTATGTGTTTAAGAAGAAATATTTTGCAGTTCACTATAACAGTTTCTGACTAGACTGAAGCCTCCGATTTTTGATGCTGCACAAAGTATGAATACTATAATTCTTAAGAAATTAAAATGCTGCAGGTAACATTTATATACTCATTTAACTATGAAAAAGATTTTACTCCTGATGAACTGAAAGAAAGGTAGGTTTTAAATACACATTTTGTTTTCACTTACAAAACAAAATATGGAAAGTAAGTTGTTTAAGCTATGACCTTTCTGGTATCACAGTGCGACATGTAGAAATAGAGTATGTCATTAGAAAGGTTACTGAAAAATAAACCAACAAGGTACATGTTTCTTCTGCTAGGGTGTCTATTATGTCCTAGATCAGGAATTACTCCAGTGCCCCAAGGAGTGATATTAGACAACTAGGGAAAAACAAAAACTGATTTTCTAAGACAGTGTAAAAGTAGGAGAAGGAGGATGCTCTCACTATGAGCAGAAATTCCCTCAAATTTATGTTAAATTCCCACTTTCAAAATACACATTAGTAATGAATTAAATTTAGGAAAAGTCAGTGTTCAAATCAAGAGCAGAAAAGTACAAATTTGGCTTTGAATTTGGCAAGGCTCCTACTCCTCACAAACAAGACTGATCATACTTACAGAACAATGCTGCATCTATATAGAGCATCCTAGGTTTCTTCAGCAGTTGGGCAAAAGGGATTTTTACATCAGACTCTTGCCTCTGTGTGAAACAAATGCTCACTTAATTGCATCTTGCACAATGATTTTGCAAGGTCTTCCTGAAACTGAATATGGTCTTCTTTATTTTAGGGAGAAAAAGGAGGAGAATTAAGTTTCCTTACCTACACCCACAAATATTACATGTTTGATATCAAGTATTTAAATAATTATGGGTAGAAATACCTTCTAGCAAAAGAGTGGGTCTTGCATATTCTGTGTGAGTGGTAGGTATAGCAATTACCCAACTATATAACACACAATAATTACCAATGATTTTTCCTCTGCTGTGTTTTGACCGCACTCCAGTTTCCTGAATGCTCTCTGGGAATGCCCTGCTTTTGATGGAGATGGAATGTTGATGGAGAAATACTTAGTATATATAATGTAATATGTTTGGCCAGACATGTAGTTAATCAACGTTCTGGGCATAGAAGAAAACAGTTAGTTTTAGGGAACTCTTTTGGGGAGGCTTATATTCCTAAAGACTTCAGTTAGCAAGTCAGTGGAGGATTCAAGGATTAAAACTGACATGGAGAATGTGCCTAAAATGGAGAACCAAAGGCAGGCAGGAGGTAATGGTGATGTTAAGAGAACTATTAATCACCATGTGCATTAACAGATAACTTCACAGTCCTGCACCTTGGTTTGTGTTAACAGATGTGTCTGTCCTTTAGCAATCTTAGTAGTTTTGGGAAGAAAATTTCCATACATATCCTGGAAAATTTATAGTATTCCTATAGCTGAGTCTAGAGATATTTTTGTGGTGTTGACAAAGTATTTAAGGCTATAAAAAGATTTGTTGGAACTTCAGGAAATAGCCTCTAATTCTAATTATGCCAACAATGCTATTAACTTCCCTACCATTATCTACAAAGAAGCTTGTATTGCAATGTTCTGTTGCAAAACAAAATCTCTCAGCAAAATGACTTGTTCTTGATTGCCCCCCGCTTCCTTCCCTACACTCTCCTCGCCAGTTAATATCTCATTATAGGATATACAGAATGCAATTTGATGTAATTTGTAGTGACTTCCTGGTAGTGTTTCCACCCACAGAATTTCTGGTAAATACTTTCTAAGGTCTGTCCTACCTGTCACGATCCACTGTTGGGTTGCACAATTTGGCAGAAGCTGAGCCCCCTTGCTTTCTAACCGACCTCAGAGAATTCTGGGTGGCTAGGGGCGGCTGGGCTTAACTTCTGAGTGATGTTCAATTGGATGTGTTATCGTGACCAGGTTTGTTGTATTCTCGGGAACAGAATTAAGACTCAAA
The DNA here is from genome assembly GCA_013400875.1 of Anhinga rufa. Taxonomy (NCBI): domain Eukaryota; kingdom Metazoa; phylum Chordata; class Aves; order Suliformes; family Anhingidae; genus Anhinga; species Anhinga rufa. The sequence continues at coordinate 20,338 of VZTV01077975.1, forward strand.
ACGGAGTCAAGTGCCAAGTCGCTTTATTTGGCCGCCAACAAGTACGCAAGAGAAAAGGAGAGAAAGAGGGAAAGGAAAATAGGGAAAGGGAAAAGAGAGAGAGAGAGAGAGAGAGAGAGAGAGTTACAATAGCTACCACCGTGGATCTGCGGCGTCCCGTCAGTCCAATGACCCTTCAATCTGGTGGGGGAACGTTCCAACTGGGCTCCGCTGGTCCCGCCTTTTATAGCATTGTTCCGTTGCACAGTCAATGAGCTGGTTTGCATAGCCACACCTCCCGCTCGGCAGTGGGGCGCATGCGCAGTATCGTCACCAGAGGGTGCTTGATGGTTCCAGAAGATTCCAGGGGGTCCAAGCCCCCCTCCCATGTGTTGTAAGATGACCCTGGGGCCAGGCCCACGTGCAGAGGGCTGGGCCTATGTGCTCCGAGACAACAAGGTATAGCCATATACATGTTCCTGTTGGGTGGAACCTCCTCAGTTGTCGTCGTGGTGACACCTTGGCAGTCAAGCCATTCTGCTGGCAATGTTGAGACAAATTTTTAGTCCCTTACACTACCCTTCTAAAAGTACTATATAAGTATTACTGTCTATGTCTGTGTCTAGGGGCTGATCCAGGTTAGACATTACCAAGTGTCTCACATCTTTCAACTAAGTAGTTAAACAGGAAAAGTTGATCTTCCTAGCTAAGATGATGCTAAACTCAGACTTTGAAAGGTTTCCAGGCAGACAGGGAACTACTTCCACACAGAAGTGATGTAGATTGTCAGAGAGCATAGGGGTTTCTTCCTCTAAATGTCATTCATTTTGAAAACAGCAGGACTTTTTATCCTTTGGCTGTCAGATATGTTCATGTGCACACACTGTAATAACCAGAAATGCTATCCTTGAGATTTCTTTCTTCATTCTTTGTTGTTATTTTTGACTTATGTATGAATGTCTACACTTGCATGTGCATTGCATTTTTATTTTCCATCATCCCCATATAAATGAAGCCATTGTAGTTGTTGTAAATAACAGTCATACTTAGAAAGCTGCTTGATATATGTGTTGATTATTAGCAATTAAGCATTTGATTGTTACTCAGAAGCAGTATGGGATATGGTTAATTTAATCTGTTACCGTGTAATTATTGTTTGAAAATTCAATAAAATGTTAGTATAAAAAGGTAGGAATACTAAAGAAAATCTGATGGATATTCAACACTGTATAACTGTAGGCTGAGAAATAATGCAGCAGTGCTGATTAACTGATTTATAATGAAAGATGGCTTGTGGAGTCAATCTTAGGTCTATGAAACAAGGGATTAGCAAAAAAGGTCTATTGTTTTAACTGTTGATAATGTATTTTATTTTGACAAAAATGGCCTGCACTAAGGGAGGCATTTTACCTCAAAGGGGAAAAGTAGCATATGGAACAATCAAGCAATTTTACTCCTTTGTAGAGAAGAAACAGATAATTCAGCATTGAGTTGAACACAGCTGTTTTTTTTCAGCAACAGTGTCACACGTTACCTTCAAAGGGTAAATGTGATTTGCACAGAAGTCAAAGTAGCTAATATATTTATACATTTTTTAGTAGAAAAATATCTCCTTTTTTTCATGTAAATATTCCTGTAATGACTACTGTACATTTACAATGTATAATTGTAAGAGCACTACTTGCATTGTATTTTGTAAGCACAAATTCAGCCTCTCCTTTGGTCACCATGGAGAGCCTCTTTGTAGTAGTACAAAGCAACTCTATTGTGTGAGCTATGGGGGATGGAAGTAGAATAGAATACAAGCAATCAGTTTATTTAGGGGTCTTACTGCTGCTGCTATTCTGCATGCCATGTGATACATGTACAATCTTTCTCCTACTTGACCCATATGCCATATGTGTATCGATGCATTTGGAGATGTCAGCAATATGCAGGAAATCTGCTTAAGCAATGAAAATGCTTTCCTGATTAGGGAGGTAATTTACTGCAAACTTTTCTCTGCATAGTGTATTTTTCTTTCATGAAGCTGGTCACCTCCTGTTCGTATGTGGGTGACAACAGCAGATATATTAATCTCTGATGAGCTCTAGCAAATGAGTGTGCACAGGGTGGAATTGAATCTGCTATGATACTATGGAAACACAGAAAAATGGAGTGGAAACTAGTCTGACATCTTTTTTACACTGAACCTCAGATATTTTCCTCAAAGGGCTATGTCCTTCATTATTCTGCTGTATGAGTCCCATCTACAGCCCAGCTTCACATTGTAACAACAACATTTGTTCTTTCAATGGTTTCTTTTCAGAGATAGGAAGAAGCGCTAACATGCCAGAAACCCTTGTGGTCTTTGAAATACTATGTTAGTGTAAAACACACAATTATTATTAAGTCTGTTGGCAAACATGATTTTAATATTTCAAATGTTCTAGCTTGCATTCTGACAAAGGAAATCAGAAACCTGCCTATCATCACTTTCTTACAACATTATCCTCATTTCCTCTGAATAGTGGGAAAACTTGTATTGAGTATCTATATACAGTACCTTTCTTGTATATAAACAAAACAGCTTCACCTTTTATGCCCTTTGCTTGCTTGTGCAGCATATTAATTACTTCTTAATGTTCCAAAATCTAACTTGTCTTCATATATAGGAGAAAAAAATCAGAACCAAGTGTACCAACAGGCTTTGTCTTAGTTTCTTTGATAGGACCTCAGAATTTGATGGCCTCTTAACAGCTGTAGAAAGGCATATTCTTTGAAAATCTCTTGCTGCAGGCAGTTTTACATGAGTTGAGGCTAAGTTTGAGATATGAACTAATTTTATCTCTCTCCTAACTAGGAACACCTTTTTGTACTGGAGTTTCAAATACCTGGGGAAAAATACAAATGTTGTGGTAGCAGCATTTTCCCATGCAGTTAAATGTTGTGTTAGCACATTTTTATTCTAAAGGCTTCTAACTTAGGTATAAAAGAAAAATTGCTTTAGGACAACATTTGTCATTCACAATTAAAATTAAATATAGTGACATATTGAGTAGAGGGGTGAGAGTGGGAGCAAAGAGATGGGAAGCATTGAGGGGGAATCAAGAATTTTTCCAGCAGTCATTTTTTTTACCCTTTAATATCTAAACAAGAGCTGTAATTTTTAAAACAACAAAAAGATACCTGTTTGTACAATGGTTTCATTATAGCATTCTGGGAAATAAAACCATATTTCACTCTGATAAATGAGCACATGCAGTAGCTGATTTCTGAAGGCTGTCTTTTATTCTTAAAAGAGGATTATCTTTGGTCTTGCCATTGTTCATGCAGTGGAAGGTTGCATTTATGGAAAGAGATTGGAAAAGATCTGAGAGAACTGGGTGGAAAGTCCAAAGAAAGTTTAGAAGGCATGAAGATGAGATAAATTAGGAAAAATAAAATGTAAATATTAACTGAGAGAGAAAAATAAAAATTAAAAGAACTTTAATTTTTGTTGTAAAAAAAGAGTGAAACCAATATGAAATAATGAGTGATAGCTAGACAATTTAATAGAAACCTAAACAAAAGCAGACAAATATCCAGCTATGTATATCCAAATATACAAATATGATAAAGTCATATATGGAAAACCATAGAAAAGCTACAAGAAAAAAAATATATGTGAAAGACAGAAATAAAATAAAGACTACACAGTGTTTCCATTTTAATACCCTTTCTAGAAAACTTTAGAGCTGTAATGGTTATTGCTAGAATAAGAAATGCACTGAGTATTCCAGAACTAACAAAAATCTTTTCCAAACCTGGATCTGGGACCTGGAAAAAATTATTAGAAGCTTTTGGGTTTTCCTGATGCTGTCAGTTTCCAAAGCCCTCCATATGCAGTACAGTGCTGGATACTCAACTCTAGTACGAGAGAATTGTTAAATGTTTGGAAGAGTTTCCCTAGCTCCGCAACACAGTTGTTGCAACCCCTCATCTTCAATATTAATGTAGACCCCTCTGGTAAAAGATGAGGGAACCACATATTCCATAAAAGAATACAGTCCCTTCCACTTGAGTCAGAGAACACTGCTGGATCAGATGGTGACATTGCTGAGGATTAACAGGTTGAGGTGCATTTAAATTATATCAGCAGATGATCAAATTTAAAAGATCAATAATAGAAAGGAGAAATGAGATTTTTAAAGAAAATGTCAGACAGAACTTCAAAAAAGTTGTTTATTAGATTAATAGTGTGAAACCAAATTATATATCAAACCCTAAATGTATGCAATTTTAGAAAAAATTATGTGTCGTGGTTTAGCCTGGATCAACAACTAAGGACCACGCAGCCACTCGCTCACTCCCCCTTGGTGGGATGGGGGAGAGAATCAGAAGAGTAAAAGTGAGGAAACTCATGGGTTGAGATAAAGACAGTTTAATAGGGAGAGAAAGAGCCGTGCACGCAAGCAAAGCAAAACAAGGAATTCATTCACTGCTCCCCATGGGCAGGCAGGTGTTCAGCCATCTCCAGGAAAGCAGGGCTCCATCACGCGTAACGGTTACTTGGGAAGACGAACGCCATCACTCCCAATGTCTCCCACTTCCTTCTTCTTCCCCCCAGCTTTATATACTGAGCGTGACATCATATGGTATGGAATATCCCTTTGGTCAGTTTGGGTCAGCTGTCCCGGCTGTGTCCCCTCCCAGGTTCCTGTGTACCCGGCACAGCACGGGAAGCTGAAAAAGTCCTTGACTAGCGTAAGTGCTACTGAGCAACAACCAAAACATCTCCGCATTATCACCACTGCTTCAGCACAAATCCAAAACACAGCCCCATACTAGCTGCTGTGAAGAAAATTAACTCTATCCCAGCTGAAACCAGGACATTATGTTATTGCAGAAAGCTTTTTAAAAATTATTTTTTACAAAATGCAGTAGAGTAGATGTGAAAGAACATAGATTGTTTCAACACAAGATACTGTATACCTTCCTGTCAGAAGAAAATCTTGTAATGCTCAAAGACTTTTTTTCCTGAAAAAGTGAGAGACATGTTTGTAAATGCTTGTGTAAAGTACAAACAAATGTAATTAATTCTATCTGATATTCTTCAGGTTATTTACAAGGTGATCATTCAGTCAGATAATTTTCTTTGCTGTCAGCTTCAAGGTCTCATTTAATCAATTACAATGTCATCTGTATATATATGACCTGTATACAGATCATACTCTTTCTGGTTGGACTTAGTGGTCATGTATGGTACTAGATTCTGTACAAAGTGATGGTTCAGTAGTGGAATTCACAGAACCAATGCATTTATGTTGTGAGTTACCCACTCCTATTATTAAATACACCATTTTCAGACAATCATGCAATGGTTAATTTAAATAACACTGTCCAATAACCTTTTTTCCTTATTTAAAAATATGTCCTATCAACATGGCGTCATGCATGCATATATTCATGAATAGCAGTGCAGACCAACAGTATAGATCTTGAAACAGAACCAATCAGCTTTCAACAGGCTTTATTACTTTACCATTATTATACTCAATCCTTATACATCGTAACAATTTTGGGACCAAACTGAAAGTAAATAGATGCCACAGATAAAGTTCTTCACATAACTAAAGGTTTGTAGGGGTGGAGCTAAGTGGTAAGTTATTTGTTCCAAACTTACCTCTTGCTGTGTATCCCCCTATATCCCTTGCTTTGAATTTA
>VZTV01077977.1:365-13630 GCA_013400875.1 Anhinga rufa
ACACATACCACTTAAGAGAGGAACATTTCATACACTTTTCAGTTGGTGGGACAGCCAGCTTCCTGAACAAATATGTAAAGTTTCTGGTCAAAATATGACATTTTGAACCAAAATCTGGATGAGTGTCATCTCATCACACAGACAGAAAATGCAGTAATTGCTCTTCGAAGTTTTGTGACTTTGCCTTTGGAAAAAAATCGCTGCAGTTTTTATGCCAAGCATCATTGGGCATACATGCGATTCCCTTGGGCCCCACTCCCTGTAGGAAACTTTGCGCAATTCCGTGTCTTTTCCACATGTCACAGTTTTTCCATCAGCATTTTTATCTGCTGGCTGCTGAAACATGCATTTTGAAGTAAAAGGAGTCTTTATTTAAATCCCTTCCTGTTGTCTGATAACTCTGCAGTAGCTTAGCTGTTCATCATGAAGAAAATACGAGGTCATTTCACCCGTATTTGTAGTCCAGTACGTTAACATGATCTGTTCATCTCTTAAGTGGTATGTGTAACTGCCAGTCAAACAGTTGATTGAGCCTAATGATCTCACAGGCTTTAAGAGATTTGATTAAGTTCACCCTGAAGACTTTAATTTTACATCCATTTCTCAATGTATCAAACTAAAAATTGCCTTATTGTGAAGCAATACATTTTCACCACTTCATTGTTAGATATTCTTATTGATTGCACTTTTATTTCAAATAAACAACACCTCCAATCTCTTTTAAGTACTCTTTGTGGCCAGGTTGCCTTGGCAATAGAGGTATGTGGAAATAGGAAATCCTATCTCTCAGAGAGTTTTCATATTTTGAAATCTGGTTGCCTTCAGAAGCAAGCCCCATCTGCAAAAAGAAAGGGGGGCCTGACTGTACCCCTAAGTGAAATAACCTATCGGTTGTTTGACAGCCCTGAGATTGCTAGTGCAATGGCATTTTTTTAAGAGACTGCTGAGGATGAGGACAGAGAAGCTGGCAATAAACTACTATTTGCTGCAGCAAAACTTTATCTGTTATAGATTTTAACTTCAGAGAGTGAGAAAATTCCGACACGAGTTGTTTAGTCATAATCTTGCCAGCTAGCTCCATTTGGCAACTCATCAAGTTGAAAGGGCATTGTAATGAATACTTTGATGGTGTTAATTTTCTCTGTAGTATTTCAGATTTTAGTCAGCGTCTTTACTTTCCACGCTATACAACATATAGCTCGAGTATAAAACTGTATCTGGAAGAACCACGTTAAGGGCTACTATGTACAATGTGTAACAGGAAGGACCAAGTCAGACAAGGAAATTCCTTGCTAAGTTTAAAGAACTCCCCAAACTTGATGCTTAACCTAAGCACCCATAGAAACTAAGATTATTTTGTGAAATTGCAGAAGTGACACTTGTTCTTTCGTAAGTATTAAACATTCAGTCCTTTGGCTAAAGTCTACAATTCAAAATTCCACTTACATATATATATTGGCTCAGTCTCTCACAATTTTAACATGTCCTCCCCAGTTCTGTCCTACCTGTGTTGTATGGTGTGGACGTGGCATGCTGACAGACATAAGCCTCTGTTGATTTAGCTGGGTTATTCAGGGAATGGTCCAGCCACCCAGTCAGATGCAGCTACTCAGTCAGTATATTGCCTTAAACAAGAAGATTCTTGCTGTATGGACAGTAGCAGAAGAGGCTTTTGTAACAAAGCAAGAAAGGCCTAAGTTATGTTACAGTTACGCATATGTACGTGTAAATATCAGTATCAATAAATTCTATTAACTTCTCTGGCACAAAAAAAATTAACCCCCCCTTAAAGCTTCCTGTCTGGGAGGACAGGGGACGGAGAAGGTTATATATTTGCTTCAGATGAAAATGCCTTTAAATATGCTTACACATGACAATCCAGCTCTCAAAGAAGTATCCTACATAAAAGATCCCATTTCACCCTCTAGCATGGGTGGCCAAACAAGGAATTTACATTTTGAGTCAAATGCTGAAATTCAGCATGAGACACAAACATTGATTTACACCTATAAACCTGATGCAAATTGTTTAAACCTAGCTAATACAAAATCAGATTGAAAACACCTGACAGATTTTATTCACCCACTTGATTTTTTTTCAGTATAAGCTGTTATGCTGTCCTATTACACAGAATTTGAAGGATCTGGGATAGGCTCTAATGAGCCCAAACTGCTTACAGTTACATGCAAGGCTTTGATAATAACTTCATAATGCTCTACTTGTTTTAAGAAATATCAACAATGCTGCATCAGAGATGCAAGATGTGACAGAATAATATGGAATTGACAACCAATATTCTTTTGTGAATGCAGCTACAAAATGCAGCAGGTTATAAAGTTGCTTCAGCAATCACTAGCACAAGTGAGCCTTACTTTGAGATGCGGACTGATGACAAGTATGAAGACGACAACTTGTATTTATTTAGAAAGTCAGTAAAGAGGATAAATACATCTGAAATGAGAATTTATCTCTCAGTTAACATTCAAAAGAAGAAAAATTAATCTACTGAAGGAGAGTGGAACAAAAGTGAATGAAGGAGTATGTTGTAGTCTGTGGAAAAAAAACTCCACTTGCTGAGTACCTAACCCAGCAAGCAAATTTTGCATCTCAGCTGAGCGGGGCGTATATAGAAGAGTCAAACACTGAGGGCTATGTATAGAAAAATTATGAGAAAACATGTCCTTGTTCATGTTGCAGAACAGATGCACACTGAGCATGTGCGCTATTCCAAAAGTAAGGAGTGACACCAGAAAGTAAATCAATCAATACACGGTTTTAATTTAATTTTCTTGGTACTCAAGACATACAAACACAGATAGCATGAAGATGAATGCCAGCTAAGAATGAGAGCTGCAGACCTGTATCACTGCTCAGATGAGTATCACTGCTCACAGAAACTCTTGAGGAAAGAAAGGTGTCTAAAATAAAGATACTCTTTTTCTCCTTTAAAAGTGCACTGGGTTTAGATTGATGGGGTTACTGTGGTTGGCTAAATTGAGTTTCTCATAGTCTAGTGAGCTGAGTTTTGGTGTGAAGGTAAAAATTAGCATTCTGCTGATTTCTGTTTCTGGTTTTGAAGAAGGGGCTTCCTGTGGTCAAGAATTATGCATACCACATCACTACATTAGGGTGTAAGTAAATGTTTAAGTAACATGGCAACACAAAATCTTCAGCTCACTTGTCCAAAGTCATGCAGAAAATCTGAGACAGAGCTAAGAAATAAGTATCTTAATCCTAGTTTACTCACAAATACATCTTTCCCTCCAAAAATGCTATGCCCTGTATTAGTTATCCAGCTAAATACTTTCTTTTCCACCCAGAATTGACTCTGTGTGCATTTTGGTGCCAAATCTGTTGTTCCTAATGACAGTTTTGTTATTAAGACAATGAATTGCCTTTACTAGTTTGTGAAAATGAGGTGAAACTGGCACATTCCCATTAGATGATGAATCTAAGGGGACCATGTTCAGTAAGGCTTGTTAAATCCTATAGCTTGAATAGTGTATCTGCTGAAAAAAGTAGACATATTCATGAAATAAATAATTATGTAATTAAACCAGTCATATATAATAGGATAATATCTGATTAAAGTCTCAGACATTTTAGCACTATTATGTGAGTAAAGGGTTTGATGTTATTCCTACCTGCTCAGTCAGCACATCTTCCTAATTTATTCACTGCATTTTACAGCTATCCAAACAGCTCACAACAGAGATTGTTCTAGAAAACTCATAGAAGCTGCTTACGCAGTGCCCAAAGCATAATGTGTAGGCAAGGTAGCAGCCTACTGTAGTTGGACTATATGAACAACTGCAATGTATTTATCAGTGAATCATAATCCCCATTTTACAGACAGGAAACTAAAGCCACAGAGGACATGAAGAAAGCCCTTAGAGCCACTAGTTTCAAGGTATCCGTCTTGGCTGGCTAATTTAGTCTCCTTACTTTCCCTCTTTACAGTCAATGTAGAAAACTGAAGACCTCTGCTGAGCAGTAGCGTGGCAAAAGTACATAGAAAGTCTGCAGCAGAGGAAGACATTGAATCCAAGTCTTTAAGAACTGAACTCACATTGTACCCATGTGTAAACTCTGATTTAGGATTAACATTTACTTATGGACGCAGCTAGCATCTGGCTGTATGTATGTGTTGGAAGACTGGAGATAGAAATTAAAATAGGTAGACAAAAGCACAGTTGCATTTGTACCATAACCTAAAGCACATGTACTGCTCAACAGCTTCCCTTCACCGCTTTTTCCTTCTCCCTCTCCTCACAAATCCTCTTCTGTAGTAACATAAACTAGAAATGGGACTACATCCAAGATGTTCTCATTCCCAGGGAAATTTCATAATCAGTAGGCTGGAGAGTTGATGCCGACTCTCACATTAGCCCAGCAAACTCACAGTTATATCAAAAAATATGAAACAGCTCCAAAAAGAGAGTTTGAGGGCCCCTCCACTTCATGACACATTTTTAAGCTGAGTTAGGGTGGTCTCCTACTAGGAATGAAATATGTTCTTGAACACTGGGTCAGGAAATGAAGGAACAATACAGGCATGGAGCCACAGAGCTATTGCATGACTGAAGCAATTGCAGAGGAGGAACACAATACTTTCCCATCTTTGGAAGAAAAGTCCAAATCTCCCTCAGATTCTAGCCTGGCATATGTTATGCTTGTGGAAATGTTCTTATGCAGTCAAATAGTGTGCTTGCTTGTCCATTTACCTCTTCATAACTGCTTGAATGTGCCAACTTCTGCCAAATTTCACAAGACAGCAGTGGTCTCAAAGGTATCGAGTTACTACAGGTTTCATGCAGAAAAGCAGCAGCACATTTGCCCTTCTGTCCTGGTTTCAGCTGGGATAGAGTTAATTTTCTTCGCAGTAGCTAGTATGGGGCTGTGTTTTGGATTTGTGCTGAAGCAGTGGTGATAATGCGGAGATGTTTTAGTTGTTGCTCAGCAGCGCTTACACTAGTCAAGGACTTTTTCAGCTCCCCATGCTGTGCCGGGGGCACGGGAAGCTGGGAGGGGACACAGCCGGGACAGCTGACCCCAACTGACCAAAGGGATATTCCACACCATATGATGTCATGCTCGGTATATAAAGCTGGGGGAAGAAGAAGGAAGTGGTGGACATTGGGAGTGATGGCGTTTGTCTTCCCAAGTAACCGTTACGCGTGATGGAGCCCTGCTTTCCTGGGGATGGCTGAACACCTGCCTGCCCATGGGAAGCAGGGAATGAATTCCTTGTTTTGCTTTGCTTGCGTGCGTGGCTTTTGCTTTCCCTATTAAACTGTCTTTATCTCAACCCATGAGTTTCCTCACTTTTACTCTTCTGATTCTCTCCCCCCTCCCACCAGGGGGGAGTGAGCGAGCGGCTGCGTGATTGCTGACTGGGGCTAAACCACGACACCTTCTCTCTGAGGGAGGGACAGCAGTTCGAGCTCGCTCTTGTTGGATACCGAAGCACCCATACAAAGAGAGAGATGCTACCAAAGCCCCCACTTTGGTAGAGAAGTGGCAAAGGAGCTTGCTCATTATCCAATATCAGAGTTTCTGGCCTGGAGACCCTGAGCTGGGGGGAAGCAAGCTGCTGGCACTGTGCCTTCTGAAACTATTTGCTTTGCAAAAAGGCCTTGGTGCTCACCTCTTGCCTTGGTCTCAGAGCTGGGAGCTCCGGGTGGAGGCAGGCACCTGCCTGTGGGCAGAGCAAGGCCCCTCGGTCTCAGAGAATAATGGGGTTTAACACATGGCTTTTCAGAAACAGTGTTTTGTTACTTCTGCTTTAGAGGCAGGCGGAAAGAAAGGAAAGGTAGAAGGAGAGAGGGAAGCAGGTAAGCAAATTAGCTCCAGAAAAGCAGTGATGTAATCCCCACTGGACAGACTATCATAATATGTCATTAAAAAACACTGGGATGTTTAAGGGAATTAATTAGTTTACAGTTTCTATAAATATATTCTTGAGTGGCAGGTGTTCTGGCATCCATATGCAAAGCTGACTGCCCAAATACAATTGCAAAACCACCTGCCAGGAAAAAAATCATGTTTATCTGCTGAGAAAATAGATATGTTGTGCCAGTCTGTTCTTCTCAGAGTAGCATGCACAGCAAACCTCTTAACTCTGTAATGTCCATGTAATCATGGAGTGAAATGTGGAAATAGGAAGAACTGGTATGCCTGCACAGAGGCTGAGAGTACTTTTTTTTTTTCCCCACTGACATCCTTGGTATGGAATGCTTCTTTCTCAAAAAGATGATAAATAAGTTACTTGCTTACCATAAGATACTGAAGAGCAGATTCCACTCTCTACAGTTACTTCAGTTTTTGACTGATGTGAGAAGTGATTCAGCTCCCCACTCAAATGTTTGCAAGTCCTCCTCCTGAGCGACGTCTGCAGTTCTTTATATTTGTATATTCCTTTGACTCAGATTCAGTATTCTAAATTTAAACTAGAGTTCAAAATTCTAGCCTTTAGCATTTAAGCCTGCAAATATCAACAATTAATATGCAATGCAAAACCGTGCATTCCCTTGTACTGTGAGATGCTATGTCTACTTGATTACAGAATCACAGAGTACTTGAGGTTGGATGAGGTCTTTGGAGATCATCCCATCCCACTCCCCCTGCTCAAGTAGTGCCAGCCAGAGCTGGTTGCTCAGGGCTATGTCCAGTTGGGTTTTGAACATCTCCAAGGAGGGAGCCTCCACAACCTCTCTGGGCACCAGTTCCACTGTTCAGTGGAAATATTTTGATTAGGTTATTCCTTTTTTTCCACTTGGAGTAAAAAAGAATTGTTCTTTTGCTGTAAGACTATTAATGATCAGCAACAAGAACTATAAACTAGTTTCTATTAAGTCTATCTAAAGTATGCTCAGCTGGATAGCTGAAACCATAGAGTGACTGCACTGTTTTCCACCTTACAAATAATATGTTAATAAGCCACTAGCAAATTTTGCAAAGTACAAGAATACCTGTGCATGTACATTACACAAGCTGTAACAAGAACTTTACAACCATGTGACCCACAGGTAAACTACAGGAAGTACCAAGTGTTTCCAGAATGGTGATCCTCACCAAAGTCCGTAGCTTCTGGTTTTTATCACTTGTCTTAATCACTCATGCAACACTGTCTGCTGCCAACTTGACTTCATACTCCATGTATGTATGTGAATACGTACAGCAGGCAATGCAAGGAAGTGGATCTAGTATAAAATTATAGTAATGTTTGTAGTAAACAAAAACTACCATTTTTTATTTAAAGGGAAAGTAATCTACCATGCAAAATAAAAGATTATATGAGTACAACAGGGATGTCACCCTGTCTGGCTTCAGGAAGTGTGCCTTTCTTCTCACATGGTTTGGTTTTCTCAAGCTTCCCTTGGGATAGGGTTGCAGAGGTGAGATGAACCAGCAGCTGAGTCACAGAAATCCAGCCCGGAGGCCTCAACTTTTCATTAATGGAAATCCAGCCAGCTCTGCCAAAAATAGTTCTGTGCCACTCCTGTGAGAACCTGTTCCTTATTTGCAAAGCAAAGGAACCTAGCTCTGAAAGCGTTACTGAAGCAACTGGCTGTCTCAACGTGCTGATCTTTCTGTATCATGCTATTTGCTCTTCCACCCGTACAGGGCTCCCTTGTTCTGAACATGGTGCTCTGAGCTCACCTCCCAGTGGCAACACTCTGCTAGGAGGCACTGTGCATATACAGGGCTTTCTTCAACACGCAGGAGACCCATCTCTGTGGTGACAGCTCATGTGACCTTTTGTTGGGGCAGAAATAAATTGCAGGGAATTAAGATTAAGCTAGGCAGAGGTAATATCAATTTATCACTCTGTAGAAATCAGAATGTATATTTCGCAAAAGAGTATTTGTCTCAATGCTGAGATCACAGAAAAACAGTGCTTGAAAAACTGTCACAAACTTTTGTCTGCCTGTAGCTGTCATTTTGTAGCTAGGAGGCAGTCTTGTTAAGTTTCATCACTTCCCTGGCCATTTATACAGAGTACTGCAGCGCCTACAGAATTTATTTAGAGTTAAAATAATAAAAAGACATATCTATGACTCTAGGCTCCTATAGCACCTTCATTAATTTATACAATACAATGAAATCCAGCAGCATTAATCTAATCATTTCAGTGGGAATGCAACACCGTACAGAAATTACTTCCTTTACCATGATCGCTGTGAGAAGTTTGCTCTCAGCTTTCTCCAAATACTCTTCAAACAGCTGGTTTTTATAGCAGTCTGAAAAGTCACCACAGAAAGGCAACTTTTGACCCCAGGACAGGCAGCAATTTCAGTTTGCTCAGAGCCATCAGAGCTGATCCCCTGTTTCATAATGAGAAAGCTCTAGTTTAAGAATTACAGCTGCTACAGCATGGCCCGGAGGGGAAATCTCCCCATGTATCAAGTCCCATGTCAGAGCCAGCAACTTCAATTTCAGCCCAAAGTGCCCACAGTTTCTAGAGCATTGAGATCGCATTTGCCCATATAAGATATTTCTCATAATAAATAGCTGCATTCCTCACTAGCTCTACTCTCCAAATGATTTGAAGTTACAGCCCTTTCATAAAGGATGGTGCAAACATTGAATCTTAAAATGACAAAAGCAGGGGCAATTGCACTAAGGGGCAAATCCAAAAAGAAAGGTTGTGGTCTTCTAGCCAGAGCACGACGGTAGTGTGGCAGGCATAACATGAGAGTACAAATGGCAGCACGCACTGCTTGTACTGCAGAAGCACTGCTGCAAACCATTTCCATTGAGTGCAAGCACTTAGTGGAAAACCACTGCTCTTTAAAATAAACATCAGGTTAAAGGGTTTGAGGACAACCTTCTTCTTCTTTATTTTCCAGGAAGATTAACCTTTGCACGGCCACTTTAACGAAATATTATGCAAAGTCCTAAGCGGCATAAGCACTGTCATTGCCATCGGAATCTAGGCAATTTTTCATTCTCGTGACTTCCACCACTACGACCCTTGAGGAACTGCATTCAAAGTCCCAAGATAGCTTTCAGAATCCATTGCCCAGGAGTTTAAACTTGCAAAATATATTTTTACAGCACTCAAAAAGCCCAGACTCTCCTGAATATTTGCATGTAAAGATCCCACCCAAATATGCTCAGATGGGACTAAAATGGCATTTGAAGTCCCTTCATCTTGCCAGAAGACAAGCCAGAATGACAGTTGGTTTCTATAGTATTATTAATTTATATTTATTAGCATGGAGTTCAAAGACATTAATATTTCATAGCACAGAGGAAGAAATATCCCCTCTCATTATAGCCTGACCACACTGATGCTATCACGGTTATAACTCCAGGTTTAAGAAAAAACAACAACAGAAAACCCAGTACGATAACAGGGTTGTTCTGAGGCTGTAGATTATTCCCTCTGTTGCTGATAACATGATGGAACCTTAGAGAATAGACTCAGAGAATTTGCTTATAGACATTTTCTACACTTCCTTTCACTTCCCTCTCACATTCCCTTGTAGGTAGGCAACAGACAGGAGTCAAAGGATTCAAGTAGTTTCTTTCTGTCCTCAAGTCATACCCCTTCTTTGCCCATTACCCTCTTTCTTACTTTACATTTGCCTCTTTCTAGCTCCTAGTGTGCATCAGTAAGCGTCTGTGGCAGGTAACTTCCCAAACAGAAGTCCTTCCATCCTTAGATAAAGCCTTTCCCAGAGTCATGCGCATACCGAATATGGAGGAGAGCTTCTTTGATTAACTGCAGGTCTTATGGCAAACAATATACAACAGCTGCTGAAGGACAGAGCAACCTGACTCTGTGGGAATGATAAAAAGCAGTGTGCTACTTCTTACTGGGTTTTGCCTACTAATTCTGCTAGTATTTCTCACTTAAGGTCAGTCATCACATCTGCAGTAAAGTAATGAAGGCTTACTCCTTTTCTGTACAGTGATCCTAGGCTGTCTTAGACAAACATATGTGGGGAAAAACCATAATTTTTACGTTTTAGGAGAACCAAATTTATTCTCTGCATGTAGTAATTAGTGGTGCAAATGGTCAATAAGCAATGCTTCCGTACCGGAACAAAATAAAATCTTTGGTTAATTAGGAGATGAAAACACATAAAGAATATGTGAACTCTGCCTACTGTTCTAATACAGGCCTTCAGCTCATTTATATTGTTAATTGAACAATTAGTATTTCTAAATTGTAAACCCACAGGGGACAGAAGAGTAGAGAACATGTTCCTGCTACACTGCATTACTCTGATAGCACCAAATAGCTGTGACCACAGGAGACAGAGCAGCTGCTCTCCAGAGTCTTTCAACAACACAGGTGGATTTCAACCACCAGGGAGAGAAAGTTAAGCACATAATTGTTTGCATTTTGAGGAGCCTGGTCATAGTGTTCTTCAGCAATCTCCCAGCCCATGAAGCCTGACAGGTAGGCAAAGAGAGGAAGGAAAGATGGAAGGGTCAAGAGGAGTAATGCACCATATCCAGACCAGCCAGGCATCAAAGCCATCCTTATCCATGCCGCCTCTTCAGTTGGTGGGAAGTAACAACGTCCTTGAGGCTACTCCAGTTGTTGTACATTGATGTGTATGTCTATGACTATTTAGTGTATAGATTTTAGGCAACAGTTGCTGAAACACAAGACTTCTGAACTTGATGATTACTACAGAAGGAAAAAGAATAAAAATGCACAAAGAAGGAGGAGCAGATTTAAGCACAGCGGCTGACTGATGGCATACAAGAGGGACTCTGCAGGGGAGAAGTTTCTACTGGGTTTCTATCGATAGCCTAGAATAATGCATGGGCTGGACTGGGATGAAGAGACTCATCTATAAATAGGACTAGTCTTTCTTCTGCATTGATCAGCAGACGTAGGCATAGCCAAGGAATTTAAGGTAGAAGATGTATTTGGCAACAACAGAAAGAGAATGGTTTCTGTCTAAAATAACACAGTGCTCAGGAACAAGTAACTCATGAAAGTGTAATTGCTGAAATCTTGCTGTCATCAGTACCCGCATGGGCTTTTTAATCTGTCCCTCACAGCTAATGTTGGCCACATAAATTAAAGTCACCCAGGAACTAACTGAATTAGCCTTCAGGTTCTCTTTAAAATTATCTGAGGTTTTTACTCCATTCTTGCTGTTATGCACTGGGAATGCCAAGATGACCTGAAAAAAATATTATTTTGATGACCTGTCAGTAGAACATCACCACACTGATGGAGAACCATGAACGGAGATGTTTCCTTCTCAGTGTAAAGGCGATAAAAGTTGAAGGAAGAGGGAGAGGGGGCTACATAGTTTGTCATATCTTGTGACATGGTCCTCAGGACTACCTGTTAACTGGGGATGCTTCAGGGCCTTTAGTGACTTGGTAAAGCCACCACTGAGTATCTCCACCTGAATCAAGAAGTGAGTTATTTAAGAGGACAGGGTCTGGTAACCTTGCACAAGTCTGCAATCCTTGTTTCACTGCACAGCTGCATCCATACTGCGAAACCAATGTTGCCTGAGCATCATTTTCCTGAGAAGCATAATAATATATTCTTTTCAGTGCTGTGTATCTCTCAAATGCTATACAGGAATAACATCACCCATTACTGTGATGAAACAATGCAGCTGCTTAACAGAAGACAGCTAGAGATGAGGTCAGGAAATGGAAATGATACTGGGTCAATTGGGCCTGTTACACCTCTGAAACAACACAGTAGTTCTGATTTTAGACAAAGTTAAACAAAAGAGTCTTCAAAGACACTGCATGTAAAGTTGCAAAAGGAACTGTAAGCAAGTGGAACACAATTATCCATGTTACTAATTGCTCTGTCTGCCTCTTCCTTAAAGCATTGGTAATGCTTGCAGATATCTGTTTCTGGAACACCTTGCATCAAACTTCCCAGCTATCTTACAGAGGAAACTGAAGGCTAACTGGGACTTGCACAGAAATAATTGCTATGGTTTAACATAAAAAATGCTGAATGATTTTTCAGTGGAAGGGTCTGTGAAATCCAGAGTTGCTAACCCTTTGGCAGACCATTATTTAATTCAGGGAAGCAAACCACAGTGTATGAACAGCACTATTTATGCATGGAGAATACATGTCATTGTCACAGGATATTGTGCATTCTAAAAAGTTCACATGATTTCAAAACGGCAATTAGACAAATTCATGGAATGAAAATCCAACAAGTGCTATTCAATACAGAAATCAATACCTCTGCACAAGAATATCTGGCCTCGAGATAGCTGGCAACTGGTACTGTATACCAGAGAGGTACTACAGCGTTTGTCTCAATCTTCCATTTTTTCCTAGGTATCCAGTTAATCACTGCCAGTGACAGGATCCTGGGCTGGACTGAGCTTTGGTCTGACTCATACAGCTATTATTCTGTTCTTCGAGGAGAACTCTGCATTTACTGTTATTAGACATAGCACATTTACTGTGTACAACTGATATAAGATATGCAAAATCACGTACAACCAGGCACCATTACTGAATATACCCTAATCACTAAATCAATATTCACCTCTGCAGTAGTTAAATTTTCCACTGTATTTTAAGGAAAACAATTTTGCAAGTCTAGTGCAGCAAGTGCTGATTACAGTATTTTTAATGATGCACACCATATTACCACAGTTATTACTACTTTGCTGCAGTCTAACTGAAACCATACTTTAGAAAAACTTCAAAATATTTATTTCCTTTCTTCTCTTCTCTTGTATATTGAAAAACTCTAAAACAATGTAAGAATTAAAACCATTGCCTTAACACGGATGCAGATAGAGATGTTTCATACTGCACTGAAGCTTCAGACTTCTTCCCTCCCGACCTCTGACAATAAGGGGTCCAAAGCAATCACAGAGTTTTGCTTCATGGCTATCTTTACTGTCTGTAAACATTGACAACTGTAACTACATGCCATCTATGTGATCGTTTCTATTTTCAATACATCATACAAAGATTAACTGAATATGAATGTCTATGTAGAATTTTTTAGTTTATTCATCATTACTGTTGCATCTAGCTAACATACTGGACAGCTTACAGGCGCAATGGACATCTGAGTAGTTCCACGATTCTCTTGTGGAAGAAGACCTAAACCCTAATCTTACAGTTAAACAAGCATACATGGCTTTACCCATGCACATAGCTGTGACGTATTCATGAAAATTATCTGCATTAGTGTTAGTCAATCTGGATTTAACTGTTTAGATGATCAATGTTTAAATCTATAATGACACAAAACTAGCACCCACTGTGTTACATTTCCCATTCTGAGTAAG
>VZTV01077981.1:136-34268 GCA_013400875.1 Anhinga rufa
CGTTTGTTCAAGCTGTACCCAAAGAAGACTTCAGTTAGTCAGGAAGGCACAATTTCATTGGGGTTTAGTAAAATATTGCTATCACTCCAGATCGTGTCTTGTGCAAATTACCATCTCTCCCTAGCAGCTGTCTGTACAGTAAGTAAACAAATGTAAAAGAAGAATTATGCAAAGACTGATAGTTCAGTGAAGGAGGAGAACAATTACTTATCATCAGTGGCCAAACATGTACCAGATGAAATACAATCTTTCTGAAGTGTTTTAACAGCTCCAACACCGTTTGAGTGTTGGGGACTGATCATATCAACAGCAATATGCAAGTCTCTGGCCTCATCTAATCTCAGGCTTC
This sequence comes from Anhinga rufa, assembly GCA_013400875.1. Lineage (NCBI taxonomy): Eukaryota > Metazoa > Chordata > Aves > Suliformes > Anhingidae > Anhinga > Anhinga rufa. The sequence goes on from VZTV01077981.1 coordinate 486, forward strand.
ATTACAAGCTCTGGCTGAGAGGACATTGTCATTAATTGCAATGCAACAGCCCAACTAGTATATTGATTCAGAAAACTAAAGAGTTCTTGGGAATGAGATGAGTCTCCATTTGTCTCCTCCAGATTGTCCCTGCCACTCTCCCTCTCTCCCTTCTCTTATCTCTGTGAATGTGTCATCTCGCTGCCTTCTGTAGTGTCTTTGCTCTCCAGGCACCATATTCGATGGACACTGATGTAGGATGAAGGCACGGTATCACCTTTCTGCCTTGGACAGGTTTTTTATTAATCAGGGCACGTCAACAATATAACCCTGGGTAGATGGTTGATTCAGGCAGCAGTGCTAATCGCCTGCAGTTTTCAGCTTTGTGACTATCCCTGTGAGAGGAATATGCTGGAATTGAATGTATTTGGAATTAGTCTTCTTGTTTTAATGGGACAGCCAAGTTAAAACAAATCTAGGCAGAATGGTAAGACCAGAAGAAAAATCTGCCAAATCCATTTTAATGCTTCCCAATGAGGATATCATGAACATCAAAACCAGTGGTACCACACGGGTAACATCTGTGTCAATGGCTTTCCGCAAGTTCTCATTGGAAGCATCTTCTGCAGCACACCATCTAAGGAATCCAATTTGCAAATGCCATCGTTTGCAACACTCATAACTGATCGCACTAAGGCATCTGGGGCATGGATGTGAATTAAAATAATAAATGAGAAAAGACTCCTTAGACTTTCAGAAGAAGTCCATCTTAATGACCACTAGACCAACTGCAAGATGCGTGACCTCACCTGATTTCAGAAAACCAACTTTGCCTCAGTCTGCAAAAGTCTGCAAAAGATAAGGATGCAATTTTTGTTTCCCCCCATTTTTTCCACTTAATAATTTCACTTCTGAGATAGAAATAGTCATTATGTTTAGAACTACAAAGCCTTGAAAAGTTTTATATCATTATTGTATTTTTCTAATTAGGTCATTCACACCAGTGGAGTTTTTCCTTACTGCACCTACCTTCCAGAGCAGGTCTGAGCTGTTTATCTTCTTCCTATTTTTAAACAAAAGGCGGATTTAATACTTTACCTAAACAGACTAATTAGTTGGTTAGATGCTTGTAGGCTGACTGATGAAGGAATAAGTAGATTGCATTTCATTAACCAAAATCAGCTTTAAAACCCTATTAGTCATAAAACATTTACATTTTACAAATCAGCTGATATATTCAGACTATCCATTAGAGGTTTGCTTGTGCTTATCTAGGATTCAACTTCTTACTGAGGTTGCTGTGTATCTAATGAGTACAATGTGTTCCAGTGACCTCCACAACGTAAAAATGTTGCCCTTGTTTAGACACAAATTGCTTTTCTCCATTTTATGTGGTGAACATGAAAGTGGTTAACACGCTGCTGTGCAAGGCATAATTTAATGTTATATTTATTATTCTCCTATTCTGCCTATATGGACTTGGGGTGGAAAACTTCAAAATTTATGTACTGAACTCAAAGATAACGCCAGAACAAAAGCCATAATACATGCATATTAAGTAAGAGAAAGTTTTCTTTGAAGAGTGGTTATGGGCTAATATATATGGAACTTTGCAACCGCAAGAAAATTCTCAAGGGACTTAAACAGAAGTTTTTCATTAGTTGAACTGTAACAATAAATATTTCCAAAAAGCAAATGCAGAAAAGGCACGGCTCATAGAACCACAACAGTTAAATTGCAGCCAACGAAGTATCGACTGGATTTCTTCTTTGGTTACTAACAGGAGTGCAATGCTCTGCCTCAGACTTCCCAGGAGCCGTGTCCCAAATTGCTCGATCTCTCTAAATCTCTAAAATGAGAATAATAACAATTCTTATCTCCTGCTCTCTTGTCAGGTGTTTGTGCAAAGACTTTCATGGTGGCTCTGAGCTCAATTGAAGTCTCTGGACATTGTTGAAATTTAAATAAAATTATTACTAGCGACTGTCTCGCTAGTAATCACCATCTCGCAAAACTTAACCATCAGCTGCCATTTGAACAGTCGGTTTGAACATGGCAATTGTAATTCACCCTATTCCAGTAGTGATTTCTATCTATAATTTATATGGCTATAAAATTTAAATGGCTCAGCCTTCCCTCCTCCAAGTTTGTGATTCACCTAAATGAAAAGACATGGTATGCCTGACATTGAAAGGATGTCATTTCACCGACATAATGGACTTCTTTCCTTCTTTCCTTCCTTCCAGGGCAAAGTTTTATAAGGATTAGATCCTACTCCCGAGGTGCTGTGCCGCTGCTTTCAAAGGGTGAAGGAGGAAGCAGCATGGGCTTTATCCACAACATAACCGGTTGAACATTATATCCCACTGCTACCTGATATATGCACAATTTTTCCCTCAAAGACAAGCAAACCCTGAATTCATTACAATATCATGAGCTTTAAATAAATTAACACCCAGCTTGTGTCAGGACTTGCTGCACACTGAGCAATTTGCATTCCGTACTTCCATGGATGTTTCCTTTCCTTTGCAACTCTCCTGTCGGCAGAAATCAAATCAGGACATGAAGGATTTCACCTGATTCTAATTCTTTACATCTTTTACTTGAACTTTGCTTAAAACTGATATGAAAATTGTAAATTGAAGTTTTAATAAAAGTTGATAATAATCAAGGCAGATATTAAATAAATCAAGTGTGACAGAACACCCATCAGACTGGACTGAATTTGGCTCTCCTAATGGCCTGGGTTAATTATCGGTCCCCCTTTCCCCAGGCAGGCTGACTCACGCACCGTGAATCGCAAAGAGTCTGAGACTCACAAACAGCATGGAAATCATAAAAATTCAACACAGTGCTGAATGCTGGAGTCCCAAAGTAATTGCGGACTCCTGGACCATTTCTGTAGCATACTTTGGTGCAGTCTGCATGTGTGAAGTATATTATCCTCTTTCAAGCAGTTGTATTTTCTCACAAAGCAGCCCTGGCATACTCCAGACGCAATTTAGAACTGAACGTGTCTGACATTACTTGCAGCAGAGTTTTTGTATTTATTACACTCAGGCTTCCCCCACTCCAAATGCTCTTTACTTGCCTTGCTGCTGGCTGTATTAACTTGGGGCAGTCTTGCAGAGAGGAAGGAAAAATGCATAAAGTGTTTTCTTCCTACGGGTACCCCATGTGTACCCTCACACGTTGCACACACGCACAAGCATGCTGGTCCCATCTGCCCTCTGTGTTTCTTAAACAGAGAACTTTACAGTTCCTATGAACTTCTTGAATTATGTTACTGAGGAAAATTATTTCCTGATTATGACGAAAGAAAAATGACAAGGAAATAATATTAATGAAATAAATTAATGGTTATGCTTTCTGTTGAGGGCCTAGCCTGCATCTTAGTAACAAAATCTCAAAATATATAATTCTTTCTTCACTTTAAAAATAAACACAATTCTCCTAGCATACAGCCAAATGACCAAAGTACAAAATCATGCAGGTTAGTCTCAATGTTCTTCTGATGACTCATCAGGGACACCATGCCCAGCACTTTACTGATGAAAGAACCACAACTTTCCAAAACGAGAGAGATGTCATCAATTATTATTAATTTCAGGGATAAAAACTGTGCAAACCAAACCTTCTTTGCACATTAAAATAACAAAGGTATTTAGCATGATGACTCATTTCACAGCCAGCCGTAAGTTTCCTATTTCATCACCAACCCTGTGTGCTGTGCGCTTCTCCTGCCCCTCCGGTTTCCACCTGTCAGAGGTAAATTAGGAAAGAAGAGTGTATTTTTATGCCCCACCTCCAAAAACCCCATAGTCACTAAATAGAAGAACTGCCAGGTTTTGGTAACGTGCTGCTACTTTCAACAAGGTTTTCCCATGTCACTAAGACGTCTCCATGACCATTAAATCTTGAAGTTCTAGGGGAATATTTTCTGATTTATCTTCGTTTGAATTTAATTGGATTCAGTTATTTATAAACTCCGTTAGCCTCCACCCTACTCACCCTACTGTACCACCAGTCTGTTGATTAAGGATCCATCTATTCCATAGCAAGGTCATCTCACCCATGAAAGCTATTTATGTATGGGATGCAAGCTCAGGACATATTGATCCACAGGATGAAGAAAGATCATAGGGCAAAATGCCCTGACTATTTTTAGTTGGGTTATTTTCTTTTCCCCCTATCAGATAAAAGGAAATGACTGCTTTAATGCATTGTACTGGCTCCCTTACTTTTCAAAGGAAAAGCCATATATGTCTGTATGTGCTGCAGTTTTGCCGTCAGTTTTATTATGCTACAGGCTTTACATTAGCAACATCAAGACAGGATCTGAATGCTGGCCATTAGGTCAGATTGATGTCCATGCTCAGTGTGCTCAGAGAGGCTCTGAAATCACCAGGGTGCCAACGTGGCTTCAGGGCAGCGAACACCAAAATGCAAAAATACCTGATCTGTCCGGCACTGCTTTTCTTGGGAACCACTGGTACGGGTTTTCGTGGCTATGAAGTCCAGCGCTGCAGTAAAATAGAGGTGAGCATTTCGAGCCCCTAACACTTTCAGTCCTGGATGTTCAGAGATGGCTTGGCTCATGATGTTTAAATGGTATCTAAAAACTATTTGCAAAATCTACCCAACCGTAGGGTGAAGTTGTCTAATAGAAAAAATATATTTAGCAAAAAGCTTCAGTCCTCCCATTTACCTTCTGTTTGCAAATAAAAAACACTTCAATTTATTTGCTGAAGCATTTCCATAAAATATTAAAACAACCACCAGCATCAATTTTTCTGCTATTGCATAAAAAAATTTGCAACTCTATACAACTCCAGTTAGAAAGCTTTTATTGCATTTATTTCCATAAGATAAAATCAGAATCTGCTCTTTTACAAATCTGATTGCTTTTGCCTTCTGGTCTGCTTTCTCTCTTTAATGTTTATTCTTCCAGTCAGCACTCTGCAGCACTGATTACTTCAGCTTTTTTCCCCATTTGACAAAACTTTTCCACAAGTCACAAGCTCCGAGTTGGGCTCGGCGCTGGTACCAGTTCTTATCTGCATCATGCAGGGCTGTACCGCCTTCCACTCGCAAGTAATGTATTTCTTAAATATCTCACCATATTTTTCATTCATATTTTTAACAGCATTCCCACTTTTTCTCATCGATATGCTTAAATATCACGTAGTTTTGATGGGCAACAGAGAGGTTGGTACCACAGGCACCCCGCAGCAGGGGCAGGAGCGGAGGGCTCCACGGGTCCTGCGTGCCAGGACGCGAGGCACTGGCTTTGGGACAGGGCAGATTAGGAAACACACTGTCAGACGTGGTGTGATTGAACGCTTTGGGTGAGGAATATAATCTCGTGCTGTGTTCTCCTGTTTTTCTCTGTCTGGTTACCTGCCTGTTTGGGGTTAAGTCTTCGTTCCCTGAACGCCTGTGCTGTTTCTTATGAAGCCGCCAGCTGACATGAGCCGAAAATTAACCTGAAAAAGCAATCCTTGAGAACAGCTCTGCCACAGACCAGTCAGAAGGAAGAGATACAGAGAAATTTTCAGGCAGGAGGACGGTGAGAGATTGTATTTTTAGCCCCAGGGCCAACTTGTTTCCAGGCTTTCAGGCAGGTAACGTTGAAGAAGTTTGTTGCGGATATTGTTTTATGCTCTGCAGAAAACATAGCAGAGGTTTTGATTTCCTACAAGCACCTTGTTTTAGAGAAGCAGTAAATACTGCTTGAACCTGCACAAGGAAGGAAGTAAAAGAGAAACGACTATCAGCAACGCTGCGCTTCAGTATTTTGGTCCAAGGATGGGCGATACATAACTGAAGATGGTATCACGTGCTTACCAGAGGCTGCACGCAGATGCTCTGTGCCTTGCAATAATAAAAACCCCACCATTTTCCCACAACTTATGTCCATCTAGAGGCCTTAGCACATGAAAAAACACTGCAATTGCGTTCAGCACAGACGTGCGTGCTTTTTGGCCCGAAAGAGGTGAAGCAGATTTTGTCTTCCTACTTGTCTTGAACTTTTTCTGTACTGCAGTTATTTAGGGAAACTCTTTTCATGATGAAAGGTTAATTGTCTTTTCTGTCATTAACCTAAAAGAAATTAAAAATAAAAAAGTTCTCGAGATGTTAAGAACTAAACCATCTGTGCTATTTATGCTTATGGCAACCCATTGTTCTCTCTGCTTGGAGGGAGGATACGGGAGCTGCTGTCTGATCTCTGTAGCGCTTGTAGGAAAAAGGATGGAGATGGATGGAGTGGCTGGTGCCCGCTCAGCAGAAGCAGCGAGGACTCATGGGACTCAATGCAAATCAGAGTGGTCCCCAAGTTGTGATAATCACAGTTCATCTAGGAACGGGCTAAGACAAAAGTAAGAAATATGAAACCTTCTGTCATGCTGCATGTCTCTCAAATGCCAAGGCAGGAGGCACTACAGAAGAGCTCGCTTTGTTTTGTGAGTATAAAAATGCCTGACATTAAGCAGCTGAGCATCCACAAAGGGAAAGTCAAAGAGCATTTCAAACGCTCTGCTAAGTTGCATATAGCAGAGCATTCTACATTCATTACAGGACACCTTTTCCCGTGCATCTGTTTTGCTTATTAGTATAACGAATCCTTATTCTAAAAAAAACAGAGTACAATCCAAGCACATGGTTTCCTTCACACTTGCAGGGTTAAAATCACCGTAGCCTGTGTATGTTTGATATCAAAGCTCTCGCTGCTCCCTGTGAATATATCTCAGAAATCATCCCTTGCATCACACAGCCAGTGATCTCAATGCAGAAGAAACACCGTCTTTGAAGGATGTTTCATTTGTTTTCATTTTCTCCTTTGTGTGTAAAAGAGCTACTGCTTGTAGATGGCATACACCAAGTCATATTTGACTTTCTATACTGTTGACTTTGAAGCTCCCATCCATACAACAGTCTCACAGAGGGAAAAAAATCACTTTGACAAGATTATGCATAAGCAAATCGAAACAAATAAATGAACGTGGCAAATTGTACCTCACAGCACACGACTCTTCACCAGAATCAAACTCACATATATGCTGTTGTTCAGAAAAGCTCCATTAACATTATTCTCTTTCCTTATGCCTTCTAGCCCAATTTTGAACCAGAAGGCATGAAATTACTGCATGAGTGTCACTGCACAGTATCTCAGTCTGCGGCTGGACTGGACTGCAGCCCGTGTAGGAGGCAAGTGAGTTAGATGGCAGAGGTGGAGAGGAGTCCAGGACTTGTGAATGAACTTGGGGTGAGCCATGGAAATGCTTTGAGCTACACTTTGCTGGTCCTTCTTGGTGGGGAAGGTCCTCCTGTCGCTGTGAAACCGGATGAGGCTGCTCACTGAGCAAAGGGCTGCCACGACTAGGTGCACGTACATGCATGCGATTTATAAAAACGCTTAGGGATTAGCTTCTGAACAACTTAGCCAAATTCCCCCAGCAAAATCTACAAAAATAGGAACCGCCCATCTTTCTGATAATTGCAAAATGAAAAATAGATATGTTTTCTGCTACAGATTGTGCCAGAACTTGCAATCTGCTCATAGGAGGCATGAAGTCATAGGATGGAAAGTTCTTCTGTTATTGTATCTGCATTGCCCTCTTTCTGTCATAACATTTCCGAACTACTATGAATTTACTAAACTCTAAATTCTTGCTCCTCTATTACCAGCCATAAAGAGCTTAGCTTCATTATGCAACTGTAATTTCGCTTAATTTTTTGAGACTTCAACCTAATTTTCTTCATGCAAAATAAGAAAAGTTATTGAAAATGACAAGGTTTTAGTGGGGTTGAATGAGCTTATCTCCATCGCTCTGCTAGAGTTATAATTTCTGCTGCCTAATGTGGAAACCTACCTGGTTTCTGCCTAAATACAAAAGGAAGGAACATTTACTCTTGGTTTAGTTTACATATTTTAGTAAAATAAGAATGCTCAGACCTTTTCAAAGTTAATTTGTGTATGAGCTTATTTAATGTTAGTATAAGCAAAAATAACTTTACATACATCTTCTAGCAACTTTTAAGAAAACCTTTAAGTGTTTTTTGGAGAAAAAAAAAATCTCCAATGTTTAAAAAAAATAACTATTGTAATAGGCTTCTCTTATTTATGGGGACACTTAAATTTCAGGTAAGCCTGGGGCCCACACAGCTTGTTTAAGGGTGATGGTCTGGGTACAGAGGGCACGGCGAAAAGCACAAGACTGTCTCGATCCATCTTTTGGCGAGTTCTGCAGGAGCCACAATTCAGTCTGCCTTGGTCTGCAGGATGTTTTTAAGGTCTTTTATGAATGCTGCATGCCACAGGTAGAGACAGCTCCTCTGTCACAGCACAGAGTGCAGATCTGGCCACAAAAATGACTGTGGTCTGTATTTGGACTGAAACCTTGCCTTGAATCTTGAGCCTGCAGCTGTGTCAAGCTTGTTCATAAAGATGAGCACGAGCTGATTAACACGGATGCCTCTTCTGATGTCAACAGAGTGATTTTTATGGGTGAAAGCCTGCCATGAGCAATGCTGCACAGGCGTCCTCCACGCCTGTACATCTTCCCAAAGTCTTGGTGCAGTGTTATTAAACTCTCGCATTGCACAAGAGCAATTTGGCAGCAGAGGTCATTTGTCAAAGGGCGATCGGCTTCAGCCAAACGAGTCGCCTGTCAAACTGGAAAACTTTCACTGAGTTGTGCTGAGGACACCGCAGCCGATCCCATAACAATTCGCACTGCTGGCACACAAAAACACGGCGAGTCATTTTAGTAACTAACCTGCCCAGCTATGGGGAGGCGACAGCTAAGGGAGAAACAAGGTTTTCATGTAATGTATTGTAATTATTAATTTATCCCTTGTTTTCCATTGCTAATGACACGTGTAGGAAAATGGAGTTTTGTTTCTTAAAACCTCATTGTTCCTGATACTTTTCCCCACGTCTTTTAATTAGAAGCTATGATTGCTCATTCATTATTGTTTCCACAGCACAGGGCTACAAGTAAACATCAACTTTTTTGTACACACACAGGTGCAATATCCTAACGCTTCCCAGTGAAAAAGGGAAATGCTGGAAACATGTTTCATAAACAGAATACTCCCCAAAGTCTTAATGGTTGCTGTTTTATTTTTAACTTGTCCATTAGCAGCTCTTAAAAACTCCTGAGGCTTCATATGCAAAAAAACCTGCAAACATGCCTCTACAGACAAAACGTTAAAACATTTTGAGCTGGAAAAAGAGACGTTATAATGTGCCATCTTATCCTTTCCATTTCTGTATATCCTCTTTGTTTATATAGGCAGGAGAATGTATGTTTCAAGGTAAAAGGAAAGAACATGAGAGAATAAAAGTAGGTCATGATGTACAAAGCAAGATAAAACACCTCAGTTTAATGAAGACTGTCAAAAATTTGGAAACTATCTTAGAAAAAAAGAGGCAAATGAAGCCAAACTGTTGCTCTCACAGACTCCTTGTGCTAGGTATGCATTTGTCCACCTTGTCTCCCAACATTTTTTAATCTATCAGACTAGATAAGCAATGCTTCTCTGTCTTTAATATATCTTTTACTCTTTCTTCTGAAAAAGACAGACAATATATTTTGGGTAGCTCAAGTCCAGAATTTTAACTCCATTCATCTGCTCCGGTTTCTGAACGAATGTATTTTGTGTGAGTATAACCTATGACTATGCTGGTAAATTGGGACTAATTATTTTAACAGCCAAGAGAAGAGCTGGGATATTGGACCTTTTTTTTCCGTATCCTGCGTCTCTTTAGAGTGCATCTGAAAATGTGGTAAGACCTAATTTAACTGTACATAACATGTTAGGTAAGTTGTATTTAAATTTTATATAATTATTTTATTACTGCTATTAAAAGAATAAAAGAATAAAAGAATTTGTTTATTATTTTTTAGATCTCATAATGTATCATTTGTATGCTGTCGTGTTTGTATATATGTAACGCAGGCTTTAATGTTAATAGAATAGAAATATTCTTAATATGAACCCTCTTACCCCCCCCAAAAAATGTAAAACACGGACTATATTTGTTTTACCCACTGGAGCTATTTTAAGTCGCTGTACAAAATTAAGCATGAACGCTCAGTTTGAAGTCTCAAAATAGCAAGCCAACACTGTCACAGCTGGACCTGGTTTTCCTTAGTCTATCCATCTGGCAAAAAGCATCAGTCCATCTTCTTCTCCTTCACCTGAACTCTGGCAGCTCAGTATTTCAAATACTAAAACCTTTCCAAGAATTTAACGCTCTTTCCACCCTACCACAGGCCAACATGGGAATTCACACCCCCAAAACCTGCACGCATAGGTGTTAATGACTGCTGGGTACCAAATGAGAGAGATGCCTGGTGTGGTGGTGTTATGCCATTGCACGGGTCTGAAAAATACCCACTGCGAGGTGAGGACTAGGAGAAAACAAAGCCTTTGACCTCGTGCAGAACCAGTCACTTCTCCAGCTGCAAATAACCCGTTGCTGCTTTTCAGGACCACCAAAGGTCACCTGCAGAGTTAACTCCTACGCTTCCCCTGCTCCTTCTCGCTTGCCCTTGGATGAAGACTGCTCTTCCAGCAGACCTCCCAACCCACCCCAGGCAGACAGAGGCACTTAAATGTCCTCTGCAATTATTTTGACTGCATTATAAAAAATCGCTACATTGCAGGAATGCAAGTTTGGCCTCTCAAGTCCATTATGCCTTGACTGTGGAACAGTTGCCAGCAGTCAGCATTTGCGAGCAATTAATATAAAGCACTGTGAGATTCGAGATACCATTACTCTTCCTTCATTAGCTTTATATACTTGCCTTTGACAAGTCTGTGGTTGGCAAAATCTGACTTTTAAGAGCTTCTACAGTATGCAATTTTACCTTCTAGTATGTTGAAATTTCCAAAGTGCATATTGAAAAAACAATACATCAATAACAAGGAGCATCCTAGCTATCCTGAAAGGATTACTTAGTGTGCATGGAGGAGCTCACTGGCTGTATGGCAAAACCTGACACGTGCAATTAGGACACTCCTGGAATACTATGCTGGTAGGAAATATAAAAATGCCATCCCTCACAGAGATGGATGGTTCTGAAGAGAGTAGATGAAACCTTTAAAGGTAAAAATTCAAATAAAGATGCTCCTACAAGTACTGCCCATATATACTTCCTATATATATTTTTCTATACATAAAGTAGAGATTCACAAGTGAACACATATATGAGTCCATCATTAGTGACAAGGAAAAATGTCTTTGGGAAGAAAGAGAGACACAGCAGGAAAGGACAGGGAACAGACACTTGTCCATTATTCATCCCCATCCCAAGTAGTGGCCACAGCAGATACAAGTGGCAAAAGATGAAAACATATCATGCCACATTCACCCAAAGCTTGTAACTCTGGGAGTATTATACTTGTTATGTTCTTGTTAACCTTCTAGAACCAGTATGTCATGATTAATTGTTAATGAAAATTGGTTGAAATATGTCCTTCGGGGAGTACAAACACTCTAAAAACTCTATTCCAATCAGCACACTCATTCTTTGAAGTACACGATTATTTAAGATAAGAATTTATGGTACAATTTATAGGTCACCTTGCAAATGGATGTAATAGATTTTATTGGTTTATTTTTATTAAGTAATGAAGGCATGGGCTCCAACAGATAACGCAAGTGGCACTATAGCAATGAGGAATCATTATTTCCGTGTCAATATTCATCAAGTGTGATGTCTCACAGAAAGGTGCTGCAGATCCACAAGGAAAACAAATTAAAACCACCTAGTTTAGGAATCTGCATTTACTCCCCAGTCTTTTACTTAAAGGAAACTCTTTCTAAAAAGGAAAGCATAATGCTCAAAGATTTGCCAATCAGAAGAATTCAATGTCTTATGTATTTTTTGAACCACCGTGTCCTTTAAGTAAAATGCATCCTTTAAGTAAAAGGCATTAAGGCTGCAAAAGCTGACCCTGTGCACAAGGATGCAGAATAGAGTATCAGGCAGAAAGAATGAGGAAGAGTGAGCGAGATGCTGCTTATTTGGCCGACAACAGGGGCGACAGTGATGTGTGACCTTGAAATAACGTCCAGAAAGCTCAAATCGGTGAAAGAGCAAAGCATAGCCTCTGAATGTTAGAGTGTGTCTCTGGGCTGCTTCATAACACAGTTATTGACAGATAAGATCATTTTTACATACAAAATTACTCCTTCCTGTTCTTCCTCAAAGACTTGATGAAAATCTGTGCTACTGCTTAAAACTTATCTACATCCATCCTGCTGCCATCTGCCCCCACAGCCGCTTCTGTCCTGTCTTCTCTGCAATAAGCTTTTTGCCTGAAAACATGACTTTATTTATTTTTTTTAAATTAACCTAGAGACTGTCTAGCGGGTGTTTATCATTACCGAGTGACAGTTTATCATAATTCTTCATTTCCTTTCTGAAAGACGCTTAAGTGCTTTACAAATTTCACAAAGGGATCCCATCACCAGAATAGGGCCCCGACAGTGAGCTACTTGGCAGCCTCTTAACTGGCACAGCAACACCGCACAATGCTGACAACAACAACAACTGTCTGTGCGCGTTCCTCATGGCTTTCTGCCGGCAGAACAACAGTAGGAGTTATTCTTGGCTTTCTCCTGCAAATATGTTTGTATTATTATGTTCTCCTTTGAGGCACAGATAGATTATGATCAAAGACAGTGTCAGGCGATTTCTCCCTTTATACAGGTTTCCATTTCATCACTTATAATAGAGATGTCCATTTGTCCACAGTTGAACAGGGTTTTGTTGAATCACACTAAGGCTGATCAAACTGAGTCTGAAGAGAAGAATTATGGATAATAGATCACTGCCTCCTTCCCCATCCCTGAAGAACTTGATGTTTGAGATAAGAGATTCTCCTCATCTCATCTTAATAATACTTAGCACTTTACAAGCTCTGCTTCAAAGCATTATACAGACATGAATTCTCACAAAGCCCCACTGAGACAGCAAGGTATTATCTTCATGTAAAAGGTTTTTTAAAAAAATAATCCAAACCCAGAGAGCTTTAGTGACTTCTCATGATGGACAGAAACTCCAGGTTGGAGGTGGAATTAGATCGTGGAGGGGTTTTGCTGACAGTTTAATCCCTAAATATATTTTTACCCCATCTACCTGAACTATTTGTAGAAGTATTGTCTCCTCCTCCCTCTAGCCAGATTCTTCATTTTCAATGTTATTAGCACGATAATTACACAAAATTGAACTATTAGCACCAATTCCTATACAAATCTATAAACTGTGAAGCATAGCCCCAGTGTCACATTGTCTAGAAGAGAAAAAGGGTATGATTTAATTGAATATGACTTTTCTTCTTTATCTAATTCATTTTGTAGCAACCTTGTGGCACTGGTAATATATCTCCTCTTTCACGGGTGGATAAAGTGCCGATTCCTCTGATCCCACCCCTGTTGCGCTCTCCTCTCGCAGCAGTAACTTCGTATGCGACTGAGACTCTCCAGCCAAACCACAGAGGTAGTCCCCAGGGACCAGCAGCAGACCGGAGGAGCTCCAGGCGCTCATTCCCACAGCTGGCCCCGTTGGCAGCATCTTGCATCTGGTGCCCTGCCTTGGCCACCAAATTTATTGGCAGTAGGGAAGAGAGCAACAGGATGATACAACTCCCCAGCCATCTGGCTGTGGTGCTGATTTTCTTAACCTTGTATATGCTAAATAGTATAATAAATTTTGAAGTAAGACTTTGAGATGGCTCAAGGGATCCTTTATTATGACAGAATTGAGTCTGTTATGAACAAACATTACCAGCTCTATCTCACATATCTCCAAGTGCACCCGCACCCTGTTATTTTAGCTTTAGGTTTTCTACGCAAGTATCTCTTTTTTGTAAACTTTTCTGTTGTGTAACCCTGCTCTGTGCACTCAGAGCTATGGCTGTAAAATAAATACATCACTTTGGGAGCTGTAACCACATCATACACAGAGACCAGCCTTCTTAGAGAGTTGGGAAACTTGAAAGCAATTTTTGTTTTCCCCACTGATCTGACCCTATTAGTTCAGCAGATGAGAAAGCAAGTGAAATTAATTCCCCTGCACGGTGAGACTCTTGTTTTGGGCCAAGGTAAGTGGGGAGGCTGTGCCGTGAATTCCTTCGACTCATCAGCGCCAGAGCCTGCTCACAGCGGGCTCTGCAGCATCCCCGGAGGTGTAACGGCGACACGGTGCTCCTGGCCACGCGTTTTCAAGCTACTGGGTAGGTGCTTTCAGCTGAACCACCAGCTCAAACATTGCAATCATGGTAGGCAAGAAGCAGAGAGAGAGCTGAGAGAGGGAATGCACACCAATACGAAGGTAGTGGGTTCTGGGTTTGTTTTTAATTCTGTCACTGACGTTGGCCCTGGATAAATCACTTCATCTTCTACCACCTCTGTCCCCTACCTTGTACACCAGTGAGCTCTCTGGGTTAAAAACCGTCCCTTAACATTTGCCCACAATAGTTTTAGTTGTAGTTCCTTGGAGCTACCTTAATGCTAATAAACAACAGTCTCTTCAGAGCATCGAATGGGAAAGAGAAAAAGGAGATGCAAACAGTGACCCCAGTCCCTCCCAGTGACTATCGCAGTCCTGTTTCTGCGCACACCCTTCTGGGGAACCACCCAGATCAGCCAGCTCATTTTCCAAGAAGATTCTTCCCCTAGAGCCACCAAAGGAAAAAAAAGAAGAGCCCTCCATTCTTTTTACTACTGATTCAATATCTATTTTAATCTAAATAGAAATGGCCCAAAATCAGAGGGAAAACTTCTCTAAAATAGCCCTTTTTTTGTGAAGCACATGGGTATGGTCTTGCTCACCAAGTCCTTCACAGAATTGCCGGTCTCAGCTTTCCTAATGAAAACATTTTGTTCTTTCCACCACACCGCACAGCCCCTAAATTAATTCTCCGCTGTAATTATATTTGTAAATTGTCTGAGTTAGGTCTGCAAACCGCACCTACTGAGAGGGGGGAAAAAAACCACATCTGCAAGCTCAGGATTGTTCCATATGGGTTTTTCCTTGTTTCTTTTTTTCTGTTTTGGTTTTCATTATCAAAGTCAATGCTACTGTTCATTGCTACAGTACTTCACAATTAATTGCAATTAATTAACCTTCGAGAAAACCTGTAAGTTGCTGTTATAAGCTCCTTTTTTCCTGGTCTGCTTTTCTCATAAGACTGTTTTGAGGAGATGTGAGGCTAAAGAAGGATTAAAAAATCCCTGATACCCAGACTGAATACTAATTCATATGAGGTTTCATCTGAATTTCCCACCTGAAGCTGCTGTCCCTCCTCCCTCTGAAAGCATCTTACCCCCACTAAGCACAATCATGAAGAAAAATAAAGGAAATAATGTCTTTTTCTTGATTTCTTTACTTAATCTTTCCGTAACTAATATACATTATGAGCCTGCAGTATTTCCATAACTGCTGTTTGCTAGAGAATGAGCCTAATCAACAAATACACACTTGATAGAAACCTGGCTAGGAGCAGAGCTTTGAGCGAATCAGTGCCATTTACATGTTACAGAGCCCATAGGGAGAAATCCTGCTCAAAACAGAGCCCAACAAGAGCCCCTCTGAAAGTGGGGCACGATGACCTTTCACCACATCTGTAATGCTGTGTACTAGGCTGCTCTTCAGCAGAACCGCCTGTAGATCCTCAAAGCCAACGTTTTTCTAAAATTCAGCTATTCTGCCCATAGGAAGCCTGATGAGCTCACCAGAGCTAACCTGTGTGCTCAAACCCGGGCACACGCTGAAAGAAAACCCATCAGGTTTAAGGCAGGCAGAGTCCTTTGCAGCACAGAGGAGGAGGGTGATTAATCCCATAACTGGTGTTCTTCTACAAACCCTAATCACAACTGGCATTAGCTAGCATAATTACTTACTTCTGCTATCTACAATATTCCTCTGGGGAAAGTCTCCTGTTTTTTCTCTAAGGGCTCAAACCTGCATGTGTGGTCCGCACCAGTGACCGCACACATCAAAAGGTGCATGGGATTTGCCACGGACCTGGGGGGATGTGTACAGTGTATCTGGACTTCAATATTCCCAAGCATCCCCTGAATTGGTCTGTCAACAGACTAAGCTTAGGAAAACAATTTCATCAGAACAGGGGACACAGGAAAATGATAAGTTTTCTACACTAAGATTGCAAGTGGGGACACTTCTCGTTTGTCTTTCTGAAAGAGATCCTGGCTTGTTGCAGAACAACAAGAGCTTAAGGGCTCCCAGACATGTTTTTATGTAAATCAGACTTCATGCATTATTTGAAGACACATTTTTGGAATGTAATTTATTAGTGGGTCATTTTTTCTTAAAGTTGAGATTCTATTTAACGGAAGACTGGGTTTTGTCAAAGCCTTTCTATCTCAACCTCCACTACTGTTTTTACCACCCTAATATGAACAGAAGGAGATGAAAGCTTATTAACAACCATAAAGAAATTACATGAGACAATGCTATCATTTTTAAATTCACCAGCCATTTCACCTAACCTTTTAAATTATGGTGGCCTGCAAAGTATGCTTCAAAACCCAGGGGAAAACAGCTGCTAGGCACTCACAGATGCACAAAGGGAAAGGAATCCTTTACCCACGATTGCTGGCATGAGGACTATCCATCATCAGAGCTGTGCATGTCCACAACATCTCCATGGGGCATCCCAACGGTGTGGAAGAGTTAGGACAAGGACTCCAAAGAGGCACCTGAGGAGTCTCCAAAGCCATGCGGGAACCGCCCCACATCTCAGCCATGCTCCCTGGCTGGGAGACATCATTGCACACTGCATGGTACCAGAAACAAACTACGGGAATAACCTCAATGGGAGAGAGAGAAGTGGGCAAAAACCCACAGCGCTGAAGCACCAGAGGTACATGGTGGGCAACTGAGGGCACATAACTAGTGTTTCTCTCTGTAAGTGAAGGGCACTGGCACAGAGGAAGACAGTCAAAAGGTAGTTTTAATTTTTATAACAGCTGGCCTGACCTTGTCAATGTGTTTGTATTGCAGCAACAATTAAAGGCTCTGATTTGGGATTAGGACTGGAGTATGCTAAGTGCTGGACAAACAGTGATCCCAGACCGAAAATCCCCACAATGATTTCATAACCAAAGCATAACGTGAAGCAGAGACAACAGATGGGTACAACAAAAGGTTAACACCACATACCATGACAGTGCAATGATGGTGATCAGTGCTACAGTCAGCATCTACAGCACACAAATGCATGCTGTTATTGAGGATGCTGTAAATACCACACCAGAAGCAAGGTGAGGAAAGAACCTGGGTGTGAAGGGCTAACTGTGGCAGGAGCTCTACGGACCAGCCCAGAAAAAAAGTAGAGAATTGCTTTAAGAAAAATTGAGTAAGCCTTGCAGGCAATGATATACAAACTAAAGACCTAGGTAGTGGCAAAAGAGACACAATGACAGCATACGACTAGTATGAGAAGCCCTTAAAGATGATTAGTTGGTATTTGGTGACCCTGTTTCCCTCTGCTGTTGAGATATCTTCTCCCAGACACACCAGCCCCTGCTATCTAATGTCTTTTATCCATGAGGTTTTCAGTGGAAAAGGCACACTTCCTTCAACGTTCAGGAGAAAGTTGCCACTAATAATAGAAAAGAAAACCTAACTGCTCCAGAATACTGGTTGTCCCTTCTTTGAGACGTGCATAACACCTGACTAAAAATCCATCTAATAGCGGCACATTTTAGACCAAAGGAGACTACACTTCTGTGTAATTAGTATAACTGTGCTTAGAACTCAGCCTGTCAATATGGTCTTTCAAAAAAGTATTTCCAAAGGCTGCTTTCAGACTGAAGGCTTCGGCACTTAACGCATATGTGCTTTTCTTTAGATTTTTTCCAATCGTAGTTCCACAATGAAGCCTTCAGACGTATAAATCACACGATCATCTACACGCATCTGTGGGGAGGCGCTTCCAGCCTGCCTTTTGCAAGGGACTGCAATTATGATCGGGGAGGGGGGGGAATAGGGAAGTAGAAATCTACATTTTACTGGTTTTAAATAAGTTACATAATCTTTACCTATAATAGCCATTCTCTTTTTCTGCACACATAAATATGTCACATATACGGCAGAAAACAGAACCACCCATCAAGTGAATCAAGTTGGGTAGCCTATTGGGCTACTTTGAGAGGTGGCGATTTCCACCTCTTACATACCTCACCTTCATGTATCTGTTCTAACAGGGAACTTTCTAACTGCCTTTGCTCAACCAACACCTAATCCCCTGCATGTTTCTCTAACACCCTTCTACTCTTCATTTATATCAAATGGGATGACATCTAATGTCTTCAAATGCAAAGTTTTCTGCATATTATGGGGAAGTAGGTACTCCTGCACAGGTAACTGCTCACAAACCCTGGGGAAGAAGTCCAACATGCAGTTTGATGAGAGGTGGGAAAACCATATTGACATCCCCGGATAACTGCAGCCTCTCCAGCAGCACGTCATTAAGAGCAGAAGGAACATCTCAAGAGCAGAACTCCTGAGCGTGGCAGAGACGATGAAGGAAGACACAGAAGTGGCCACTGGTGTCCAAGCCAAGCAGAAGGGGAATGCTGATTTGATGTTGAACATGTCTCTGCTCTCAAGAGGGCACAGTTTGGGAGCACAATCCTCTGTGGATGCTCACTGGTACAATAATGTATTGACATTAATTGAGATGGATTGGTCCAATATGAAATGCTATGGGCTTAACTTTATTTCTAACAAAGCAACATTTAGCCTTTGAAAAAATAAATACAATTTCACAAGTCTTTTCTATCTGTAAGAGCGTGAATACAAAGGAGTGCTTCACTTACCAAAAAACACTGCCCATCTCTAACAAAGAAAAAGAAGAATCATCTCACTCATTTGGAAGGATGATGCTGTGTCTCTGCATGGCCTCTTTACTCAGCCACCTACTATCACCATCCCATGGGTGACCTTGTGGCTGTCCACAGCCAGGTTTGCTCCCACCCCATGCTCTGACGTCCCCCCAGCCCCGCGCACAGGGGCAGGCAGTCAATCACGCCTCCCCGCCACCGAGCCTGACCCGAAACACAGAGGCACCAACTCACTCTTTTTATCCCAGAGGTCACTTGTTCAAATCCTCGTCTTAGCCAGAACAGAGCTCTGAAAAGATGCACAGCCAGAGGTTAAAGCGCACGGCTGGAAGTCTGAAGAGACTTATATATAGTCCTGCCATGTCTTGGGGTAGTGGCATGAATTTTGTAGCTCTCCAGTGTACTTCTGCAGAAACTGATAAAATGCCACACGTTTGTTCCAAAAGCCACTCGCCACAATACCCTCGACTTTGGCACAAAGAGCACCAAGGTTCAGGTGAAGAGACCATGAGTTATCATCTCAGCTCTCCTACTAACTGCCTGTAATATTTCTCTGTTCTTTAAAATTCTTAATAACCATGGTCCCCAGTCCCGGCCAGGGGACAGATAACTGTAATTTACCAAATGTATGGGTACGGTGACGGGGAGGTTGGGCAGGTCGTGGCAGGCAGACCTGGGAAGGGAGTCCATGCTGCTGTTAGACAGACTCGCCTCTTATCCGTTTGGTCATTCAGGAGCAGACAGAAAATTAAAAGATCACTGAATGGCTGGCTGGCTGGCTGGCTGGCAGGTCACCTAATGATCACAAAATGAGATCACGGAAGATTTATGAGTCTGGTGTTTTGCACTTCTGATATTATGCACTGTACTTGACATCTGAAATTTTCATACTCATTCACAAATACTTATACAATCTGGAACAACATAAACGATGACTTTCCTTGCACTGGGTGCAAGTTCCCAGAGGAGAAAAGGACTACAGTGAACATTGGCTAATCAACCAATTAGCAAAAAACCTGTATTTAAATTAATTTGATGAAGCAGGCTAGGTGTCAAAAGGAGCCTAAACTGCAAAATGAGCAACACATAGGTGAAACTGGAAGCTTATGGATCTTACACATGCCGAAGAACTTGTCCTACGCCACGACTGACAAAATCAGGGAGCACAGCACATGAGTTTTTATTTTGTTTATAGCAAGTGAAAGTCTGCTTAGGATGGCTTTAGAGCACTTACGATTCAACCTGAAAACTGCATTTCTAAAGTGAAGATGTCTCTTTCTTGAACACGTAACAATAAAACTAATTAGAGAAAGCAGGGTTCTCAGAAGCTTTTGCATGTTTGAATGCAAAAGCTTGTGTCCAACCCAAGCAATTAGGCAGTAACGGGCATTGCTATCAAATGGATAATTCCTGACTCTGATATGAAATAAGTTTTTTTGAAATTAACTTGCGAGTACATTCTCTTATTTGCAGAATTTAGTAACAGATAACTCATTAATGTCTTGTGACTGCCACACAAAGCATTAGCAGGATGCAATGCACAATACTGTGAAACATTCCACATACTTCGGTTTGAGAAAGAACAGCTAAATCCTGGTAGGATGATTAAGGAGCAGGAAATTAAAAAGAGCTTGGTCTGTTTAGCCTAGCAAAATGAAGTCTGAGAGGGGATACATTTATTCTTTATAGGTACATTTGAAAGTAAACAGCAGGGAGGGGGAAGAATTATTTAACTTTAAAGGCTGATACTCATACAAGACCGAGGGGCTATAAATTGTTCATGAATAAATTTATACTGGAATTTAGGAGATTTCAGACAATTTGCAGACCTCCCTAAGAAGCTAGTATAGGCAAATTGATTTGAAAGGAATCTTGATACATTCCTGGAAAAAATAAGATAGAGCAGATATGATCTTGGAGGCAGAAATTAAAGTTTTCCATACAGGATTCAGGAGTTTGATTTGCTGTGCTTGTTCAGATTTGGCTAAAGCAGACTTGATAGCCTTGTGTGACTTTTTGCATGGAAGTCCCTGATAGTCTGATCTTGTTGACCATACAAGACAGCTGGACTGAGTGTCAAATGCTCAAGAGCAAGAAATAGTTCTCAAGGTGAAATGCTGTTTCTCGGATGAAAGTTGCAGTTTAGTTTTGGCAGCAGTGTTTGCTGGGATTTAGTATCTGTGCCTTCTATCTTTGTAAAGACATAATTTTCTCTACTGTATAAGAAATTCTCCTGATTTTAGTGATAAATAAAGGCAAAATAGACAGTTGTGTAGTGGTCATTTGTGATTTTTTTTTTATGGTTACATGCACATTTTCCCCAAATATGTTAATTAATATATGGAGCCAAATAATATTGGTGAATGGTACATTTGCCACCAACGTATTGCATGATCGAAAAGCTCATTTACTTTGATCCTGTGCTTTGTTCCTTTCTCATTTTTAGATAGAAATATATGAAAACTGGTTTTCCTTCTACAAAAATGCATGCATGTATGATGTTCACTATTAAGTACTTCTAAGCAACCCCATTTTTAAAATTTACTGACAAGCCCTTTAACTACTTCCACAACATACTATATTTTTTATTTTAAATTTAAAAAAAAACTATAAAAGGGATGCATTTGCAAAAATGCAGTCTTTTTAAAGCTCAGTAACAAGTTTTGATCTCATGATTTACACATTTGTTTAATCTTACACGTCTTCCTAGTGTGTATATATATCATATATATAATAATATCCCTTCTAAATCCAGCACATTTCACCAAAACACCTTTAAATATTCTTGCATACCTCTGCACTAAAGCCATTTTCTTTTCCAACGCATTTCAAAATGCGCCATTGCCACAGCGAGGATTTTAGTGCAATCCATCAATCTCACTACATTATCAACATCAGTAATGACAGAAAAACCTTCCTGGAATTTTTCTTGCTTATTTGGAGAGGGGAATTGATGAATATCATGATATGTTTGAGCACAGCGTTCAGGAATTGATTAAGGCAACTAGACAGAGAAGGCTGACTCAGGTATGCGATACCCCCTGCTAACCTCTGGAAGGGCTTGAGAGCTGATCTTCAGCTGGTGGAAATCCCGGTAGCGCTACTGAAGTTAATGGGTTATTCTAATATATATGGCATGTGGTCCCTTGGTGATTAACCTTGAATAGGAAAAAATCCCAAAAAAAACCTCTGGAAGAGGGGAAGCAACATTGACTTTGTGCCATTCTCCTCTCCTCCAGCAAGAATGTGGGTCACCTTGGTCTGAAGGAGCCTCCTACACAAGCGTGCGTGCTGGATGTAACACCCATCCACCTTCCCAGGTTTACGCAGTCACCCTCTAGAAATCTTGTTCTTGCATTTCTTCCCTCTTTTATTCTTCAGCTTACTTAAAAAACAGGGAGGCATATAATGATAGAGATAACTCTCCTGTAACCTCCGCAGCACATTCGGTAGCTATCAATGTCAGCCTGTATGTGTTCAAGGTCTGCAGTGCAGTCATTGAATAACGTGTCTGGTAAATGATCTAAATACGGAATTATCTATCTATTATCCATCTACCTAAAAAGTTAAGTGTTAAGATGTCGATAGCAGAATCTGACTTTTGCACTTATTAATACGCGATAACATTACAAGCTGCAATTTAAAAATGTAGGCATGCCTGCACGTTTTATTTACAGACTCTGGAAAATGCACAGACTTTTATTATTTTTAGTACTGTAAACCAGGTTCTTTAGCAATTGAATTTAGAATAGAGTAGAGGAAAAGCGAAATAAAGTTATGGTTCTAACTTTCACTTCAAATGAGGTATAGATGGATGTCAGTCTCTCATCTGGGATAGAGAAGAAAATATATTCAACATCATTTACTACCCACTGTAGAAGGAGAAGGAAATTAAATGCAGCAGTAACAACATTAAAACTGCAACAGTTTCCAAGAACTTATCATTACAGAAAGTGCATCCCTTTTAAGTGTCAGCCCTCTAGCACTCCAGGTCCTTATATCACACTGTTATTACAAACCCCTAATCCTCCTGGATTCAACAGCACAATAAAGAAAACCAATTAAGTAACAACAGATCCATAGATTTTTTTCTGCCATCGTGTTAAAGATGTGACATCATACCATCATTGTCTAAATATGTCACATGAAGAGCCTAATCTCCTCGGCTCTGGACACTTAATGGAGAGTAGAGAGAGGTTCCTCCAAAGGCCAGTCGCCCCGACTTCTCTAGGGAGGGTGACAGGGACGTGGAAAATACAAGCCTTGTTCTGCCTGCCTGAGTAGGAGCAAAGACAACAGGTTTTATTTTTCTACCCAATTCTATTTCACCTTTTTAAGTATCATTAATATTAAATACCTATTAAGCCAAAAGGTAGGAGTTGAGACTCATTTACTTTAAAATAACCTCTTAAATAGTTTTGCTCATTCTATGTAATTATTAATTACTCTTACGGAGTGGTATTTGAAACTGTTGTGATTATCAAGCTTACACAAAGCCCTAGGCATGCAGTAGGATGCATGGCCTTTCTATCGTCCATAAGTGAAAGGCCTGTGGTCACTGTCCCTGATAATGGGATGCAGATAAAGCCGTACAGCTCTGGCCAGGACAGTCATTGCCAAGGCACAGCCGCTCATCAAGGAAAGAACATTCATATCGAGGGTGGAAGGAGTACTGGAAGGCTCCCAGCTATCCTCTTCAGCTGCAGGAAAAAGCAAAGTACAAGTGTGATAAACATTGATTTTCTAAATTGTCACCCTTTATTTTGCAACTAATACCCTGGAAGGGAATGTACCCACAGTTGCCAAAGCTGGACAACAAACATCCAGCATCCGAATGCAAAGCCCTCCTTGTGCTGACTTTATCCTTAAAGCACATCCCTCCGCATCACGTAGGGATCGTGTCTATGTCATCAGTAGAAAACACCAGTTGTGAAAAAACCTACTCAGAGCAAGCACATTTCACCACATTTTGAGAGATGAATCAGTAGAAAATAGCGTCTAAATACTTAAAGCAGGGTCAGAATTAATCAATACGATACAGCTCACGTTAGCAAGAGCTACACAGCTAACTGCTGCAAACTGCTGGTATTTACCACATGGTGTTTAGAGAAATACTAGAAAAAAATAATTGAACTGAACAAGAAAATGCCTGGTTAAATGCATAGTTACCGTACAGAAAAAATATCCACCTTCATATAATGGGAACTTTTTTGCATACTTGAGAGCAGAGGCCTGAGATGACACTTGTTCCACAAAACTGAGAAGTTATTGTCTTATTTACTCGCTCAAGAAGAAAACATCTCTTAGCTCTTCTTTGTTGTGGCACATACAGAACGGCCTGAATGTGATCAGAAAGGGAAAGTCTCCCTTTTGGAGAGGGCGCAGGAGCAAAACACAGGGAGCTGCGGCAGCAACACCCATCCCTGTGTCCCGTTCCTCCCCGGCTCCCACCCATCAGCTACAGGGAAAATCCAGTTCTGCTGGCACTGTGTTTGCCGAGAGCTGTCCGTGTTGCCCTGAAGTTAGGGAGGGAGAGGAGAAAAACCAGCCTATGCAACAGCTGATGCTCGAGTTTGCTCGCTGCTCGACCAACATCACCCAGATTGCACTCTTGGGGTATGACACCTGAGGGGTTTTTGTTCCATGCTTTCACCCAGGCATAACTACTCAGCAGCAGGTAACCTGTGCTCAGAGGTTGGATCTTTTCAGAGGATACTAGCTCTTGGGAGACCATCTCTTGAAAAAGCACCGGCTACCCAAATCAGAGCAATTAATCAGTTATTGCAATACTACAAACTCCCTTCCATCACTAAAATGTTGCTGTGACAAACCACTAGAAACTGCATGCTTTTCAGTAGACTATTAATATTGTATCACAGACAAAGAAGCATTAATCTAGAAATGGTTTAAAATGGGTAGGACTATAGGATCTGAACTAATGATTCATAAAATCATTTGCAGCTATTAGTCTACAAGGATAAGTGCTGCTAGTGCTTTTATTTCAGTGCTTGGTGTGGTATGATCAATTTAAAATCTATGTCGTACGCTGTGATGTATTTATGTATGCTGTGGAACCCACAGAAGCCTTGTCAGGATTTTAAAATCTAGATTGCTATATACAATTACAGGTGTCACAATACGAAATAACAATCGAAGACACTTAGAGGTAAACTCTGAAAATTCTTGTGCGTACCATGCGGGAAGCAGTTGTTTAATATTCCTGTATCATACCGTGATTATTTCACTTGATGGAAGTAATATATTTTTACATAACTTGATCTAAGGTTACATCTCTCATGAAAATGATTTCCAGTCTTGAAATCCCCAAGGACAAGGGAAAGTAAGAGGGATATTTTTAATGGGCAGATGTCACTTCTATGAACATTTCACCAGCTGTCAATACAAAATCTTTCAGCTGGACTCTATCTTGAAAAATCAGTTGAAAAGACCTTAGTTGGCAGATATTTTCATTCTTAACCTTCTTCATGAGCAGCAAAAAGGCAGAAATATGCAGTGCTAGGCTCATCTAGAAGCATTCATATTATGCACGTGGAAACAGTCTCTGAGCCAAAATGAGTGAGCTGGTTTAAGGCCGAGACTCTCGGAGGACCCACCGTGGCCCCTCTGGTCAGAGGTTGGGTCTCCGAGGCCTCACAGCACACAGGAGCTCCTTTGCTTCCTCTCCCCAGTGAGGCCTGACTTCATTTCTATTCATATAATAAATTAGATAATAAAATGGTTGAGGTGTTGGGAGACTCATGAGCCCAAGGGATTGCTAACTTGATGAAGACTTTATTTTTAAGTCACTAATTGACATCCAATAATGGGAAGAGTAATGAAGAAATCACAGTTGTCTGGAGACTGCATGGGGCTGACAGACACATTCGAGCCCTTTTCTGTAGGACAGACATGCCAAATGCAATATTACGATATACATTGCTATACAGGGTAAGGGCAACGTTTCCAGGAGAGGGATTGAAGGGGCAGAGAGAAATGTGACTCATTTCAGCCTTTTCAATGTGATGGCCATCCAACAGCTAAGGGGAATCACTTGTCTTACAGTAAGAGCACTCAGCCTCCTTCTTACAAGTGCAAGGGGCCCTCACTGGGGTTTGGGGTTTTTTTGGACTGTTCCTATTCCCTGGCATTTCCTTGCACTGAGTACACTGAAAAAAATAATCTCCAGTGAAGATGGAGAGTGTATGTCTGGCAGTATAAAAACTTTAGTTTAGCAATGTTTAAACTTAATTAAATTATTTGTATTGTACAATTAATTATGCTAAACTGCCTAAGCCTTGAATGAATGTACTTTGCCTTTTAATCTAAATAAAACACACACATAGCAAACCAGCAACAACGGAGAAGTCCACAGCTGATGCCAAGACGAGCAGAATATGAGATTCGTGTAACCTTTCAGGAGCAATTCTGAAAAAACAAGCAAACCAGCAAAAATAACCCAAACTGCTAAGAAGTGAGAAACTGCAGTAAGACATTTTCTCAGAATATAGAGCACCTTGCTATTCAGTCACAAGAAGCAGTAAAGGGACCAGACAGTTCAAGCTGCCTGGGAAGTTCTTTCCACTGCCAGTTAAAGAAGCAGTAAGGAAACCATAGCTTCTCTTGAAGTTCATCATCTTTGTCCCTTACGACTTGCCTGGTGAAGGAAACCCAAAGGGACCAAGCTATTGAGCTGTCTGTTTTAACCAGCTGGTTTGCTGTGAATGAGCCACCAGCAATTCAGAGTTTGTCTGGATTATAACAAAGGACTCAATATTTACCTTGGGGCATGGAAAAGATTTGGGAAGTCATCTCTTTTTTTGAGTGGGAGGAATGAATTAGTATGTGCAGGTCTGTACCCGATTTTAAATTACAGAAGAGCTATATACACATACAACCTCATTAGCCTTTTACAAGAGTAACTGTCATTTTTATTCTAATATTATGACTGTAATGCTGTGGCTGGTTAATGCTTCTGATATTTAATCACAGAGTACAAACCATAATTGTTCTACTTCTAATACGTCTCTGACCTCTATCCTCCAGATGATAAACTATGTTACTGGTTTTCAAAATACATAAATGTCTGTACATTTCTGCATACATTTACTTACAATTAATATTTGAAAAAAAATATTTTAAGAACTTACATTAAACATTTCTCTTAAGACAAAAATTTAGAAAGACTTTGAGCTATACATGAAGACATTACTTCAAAATTTTTAAGACTGTTGGTAAAGAAATAGAAATGCCATTTCCATAAGGAACTGCCAATTTCCATACAGGCAGTTAGGGGAGGATATTAAAACGCCCTCTAGTCGCTCTAAAACAGACATCAGCAGCATTTATATAAAATGTTAAGATCAAGTAAAGTTTCATTTTCTTAGGCATACTTGGATCTTGCAACCACTATGGATTCAGTGTTTGTGTAAAAAACCTCTCAAACATCTCATTCACTTGATAGGTCCTTTGGGGCATAATATTGTTCCTTCTGCTATTATGGACCATTGCCTTCAAATACTGTAACATCTGTGGTACATGATTACCAACTTCTCGGGCCAAATTAGTCCCTGGTGTAACTTCACCGAAACTGATCAAATTATGCCAGGGTGAGTCTGACTTTTAGTCTTGCCACATTTCTTCTCAAAAGTTATAGTGCAAATGGTGAAATCCTTCACCAGTTGCTTCCGTTTTTTCATTTCTAAATAAATAAGCCAAGAAAACTGAGTGACCTGGAAGGAATCATCCAAGTAAATACCAGGATTATTATTCTTATCCTTTTGTATATAATCTCCAGTCTTCTACATGGAGCAGTCATTATTAATTTCCCCTGTCTCAGGACATAAAGCAGAAAAAAATCAAGAAATCTAACACCAATTGGAACTTGGTATTTCTTTAACTCTTTTGGAAAGAAGCCTAATACTCCAGCTGTGCTTTCAAGTGTAAATTCTTTGGGAGACAAAATGAAGTACAGAAATCCAGATGGGGAAGAAGAGGAGATGCTTCACGCATCCTTAGGGAGTCTTACACATCCCTTTAAAGAATTCTTTGGAAAAAAAAAGCTATATTTGGAACGATACAATAATTTAGGTTGCAAGGACCTCAGGAAGCTCAACGCCCTGCCCATACAAGGGCTGACTTCAGCATTAGATCAGGTTGTATATCTTCCATTCAATCCCATCCTAGGGTTAGCACTATAGATAGCCAACGTACAGAAGGAATACTTAATGGGGTTGTAATTACCATTACTTGCTTTATAGCAACGTCTGGCTCATCAAGAGGAGTATTCTCCACAGCTGGAAAAGTGGCAGGAAATGTGAGTTACTGCAACGCTGAAACACAAAGTCTGTGCCATGGCTGTGACAAGAACGGACTGTAGTGGAGAAGAGGAGAGAAGAAATACTGCCCGGGCCGAGCACAACCTTGAGCGGTACACAACCAGAGAAAATATGAGAGGCTGAAGAGGGCAGAATTTATCCATAGGAAGAAGGAAAAATGAGAGAATAAAACAGAGCACAGTGGAGAAATTTGTCAGAAATGGCAAAGAAGGATCACAGAGGAAGAAGAAAAACCCGGGTGTAATGGTGAGAAACAGATTCTCTGCTACACAAGATGCACTGACTACAAGTTTCTCATCAGTCCTGTTTCCTACAGATTTACAGCATCAAAGAAGAAAAGAGAAAGAGGGAAACCCAGGACAAAATTACTATGATTAATCTAAATATATATGTGTATATGGCAAAATATGCCAGACTAAAGTGCTATCACAGGCAATCATAAATCTACCCAACACGAAGAGACACAACTGGATCTTATTAAGAAGTCATTTGTGCGGACATGTACAACCAAACAGATATCAAAAGAAACATAAAAAGCTTTGCATAGGAGGAGTATGAAGGTGAATAAATAGCAAGGAGGGAACCAGATTTGGATCAGCCAGGACTTTGCACAGAAGCTACCAAGCTGCCACAGGAGCACTGCAACTCAGAGTGGAGATTTCTGTCTGGAGATAAATTGTCTCAATTGCCACAGGCATTGAGAAACTGTCCCTTCTCCTTCTATCAAATGATTTTGAATGGAGTTACAAATGAGCTGCACTGATGAAAAAATCAGACTGGTAATCGATAAGACTCTTCCTTAGAAGACACACAAGAAAGGCTTATAAAATTCACTCATACCGCAATTTATTGTACCATAAATTATCATAATGATTTTTTTCAAATAAATACATACTAAACATTGCAAACCATGCAGTATTTGAGAAATACATTTTTCCAGCAAATAACCCTCACCATATTTCCAGTAGATACAATTTGTAATCCCTGTTATCGCTGTAAAATTCAGAGGTCTCTCTTCCAGCTACTGCAGTATTTTAAGTGCTATTAACAGAAATGATGGTTGCTCACAATCACTGACAAGACACCAGCTCCCTGTTGTTTCCTAAGAGTGCTCCTATTCCATCTATATTATTTAATGATGTCAGATACTTTCATAGAGGACTAATAATTATGGCACCCTTGTAATGATGGATAAAAGCAAGCTATGATTGACTAGGAATTACGGAGTTATTGATTAAATCAGGCTACTGAAATCCCATGATGTATTTTTTTCACAGTTTGCAGAAAATAATTTATCAGTCACACAATCTTGTCTTTTTAATATCTGTAGCAAAATTTAACTTTCATTGTTAGCAGGAATCTTCAAGAGCTGTTTATGACCTTGGCTAGCTGTACCTGGAAATAAAACCGCTTAGAAATTTGTTAGAATTTACATACTTTCTCTAAAAATAGAATATATGCTATATAATATGCAGATAATATATGCTCAAAAAGATTAAGTAACTTAGGGAGAAGGAAGGGGAATAAAAGAGAAGAAACTTTCATTTAAAAAAAAAAAAGATGGGAAAAATTAGCTTCTTAAAGATATGGGATGTAGAACAGAGATTCACAACTTCCTCATGGCTATTTTTTAACTGATGCTTCCATTAATAAGGCATATGAAAAGGAGTAGGAACACAGAGGAAATGCGACAGAACTGGTTTGCTGAAAATTCAAAATTCAAAAGTCTTCCAAACAGCAACAGCACTTACACTTGCTTTAGCAGATGCTCTTGATTGTTTTTTACTACTCTGAGATGACTGTGCCTTCTTTTTTAAACCTAATTTCATTGGCAGCAAGTAAGAGTTAACAGAATAATTTTTATAAAAACATTATGCATTTGCTTAAAATACAAAACTTTTTCATGACAAGCAGTTTGTCATACTTTTGGCAAGGTTAGACATGATTGCCTTTTTATTTTTGGCTGTTACAGAGGCTAATGGCATACTAAAAATCTTCTTTCATGTACAAATTAATTGTGTCCTTTTGCAATTCATATTAGCCTGCCTTACTTTCCGTTCCGAGGCTTTTAAAAGGTTTATATGGAACCAATGGATGTTCTCATTTATTGTGCACACCACTTCAATTACCCACTTTCCACAAGTTGAAAGCAGAAAAACTATAAATGCTGGATACAACCCATTGTCAACATGCGGTAATTTGGCAGAAAAATTAAAAAAAAAAGTTCTCTTCAAAATAAAAAAAAAATATTTAAACTCTTGGAAAGCTTTGGAGATGCTGGCAAATTATTTTTATATTTAGCAACTACAAAGAAGCATGTGCTCCTTAATAATGGAACTGTGTGTTAGCAATTTGCAAAGCTCTGGGTTTCACTCCCGTTTCTGAGAAAAATACATTATCTGCTCTTCCCTCACCACTACCTGAAGTTCAGTGTTCTCCGTTCTGCACACCAATTTTTGCAAAAGGAAAAAGATTGTCTCTTACATGTTAAAAAGCCTACATCAAGCCAGAGCCTTGTCAAGCACAGCTGAACAGCGCTTGTTGGACACACCGTCTTGGGTGCAAACATCACATTGGCCACAGAGCCGAGCATGGCCACTCAGCAAGGGGAACTGGGAGGGCTGAGGGACACGTTGAGCTCGTATCGCCGCATTTGGGCTTGGTATACAGAGACATCTGTTATGAGGTCCCTTCCAACCCCTACCGTTCTGTGATTCTGTGATGAGCTTGAGATTTCTGGAAGAGCTTACGGTATTTCAGCGAGCACGCAGCAGACACGGGGGATGGCATGAAACAGGACAACGAACAAGTCTGCCACTGCAAGCAATTTTGATATCCTGAAACTTTGGAAATACACCTCAACTTGGCCCATCTAAACCACCTGCAGGAACATGAAATCATTAAACCTATCCGCAGACTTGGCTTCTTTGCAGCATCACCTCTAGTGCTGCCAAGTACTAACTTGTTATCAAGCAGAGTGAAACCACCCTTTAATTTATGCTGGTCATTGAAATACCACACTTCGTAAACACTGCTAGAAAAGCTAACAAGAAAAAAGATCTATACTTAAAAGGCATTTATTCTCCTTGCATTCAAAACACGAATTCTTCAGGCATATGCTGACTACAGTAAAAAAAAAATTCAGTCATTTTAATCTTTTCCTTTTTTCCTAAATAATACCTTCTACGTCCTAAAGAATATTATTAATTTTTCAGTGTTTGATTGAAACTGTTTCACGTGTTCCATAATACACATTACATTAAGTTGCAGAGATTAAGGCAGGTGCCTTTTATCCAGCCACTATTGCTGCAGATGCATCAGCAGGAAATTTGGGTAACTGGATTCATACGGGTAGAAGGAGCCATTGCCCACTGGGCTCCGGTAATTGTGTATCAGGGTATGAGATCCTGAGTAACAGATAAGTGCAATTTCAAGTACTGCTATATTATTATCAGCTAGCATTGGGTTGTCTCATTTTCTATTCTCTGGAATTTTTTTTAAAAAAATTATGCAATCAAAATGTATATATATATTACTTCCTTTTCTTACTTTTAACTTCACCAAAAAAATAATTTTGTGTAGCAGAATGGTGGCATTTTTAAGGAAGGAAAAAATATTTTTCTGTTTCTTTCCCTCTTAACATTTCATGCTTTGTGTCATTTGATAATATACATGACTAGGTTTAATACTCAATCGTTTCCCAAATCCAATTTGACTACCTAACAGGGTTTAATTTACATGACGATACAATTTCTCACACCAGAAAGCATAGTAACCCTTCTTCTTTGGAGGTTAATGGTGATCTAGCTTAAAGCCCAAAAGATAATTACAAGGAATGTGCTTCAGGTGACAAAGTACTTTTGACAATCCCAGACTGTTGATAGCTTTTTAATTATACTTCTTCCCACCACAGGAAACAGTATGAATTCTCCTAAATAGTTTGAAGGCATTTTGGGTTTATTTATTTATTTTTCAGTAAATTGCTCTGCACTGTAATCAATATTTTAAGTGACTGTTACCCCGGGCTCCGCTCTTTTTCTTTTATTTGGAGGACAGATTAAACTTTGGGTTAATTTTTTTCCATAAAAAATGAAATACAAAGGAGTATCAAGAGAAGAATACAAACATTTATTGACTTGCTCCTTGTCTTCTGCACCCATTTGATATTTTGTGACATTTAGAAATTGAAACTTTGCAGGATTTTTAGGTGCGAGCTTTGCTAGCAGAGAAGGTCAGGCTCTTAAGCGAGAAGGCAGTTTATGATTATTAAATATGACCAACTACAAAGGAAAAAAGGAAAATCTCATGGCTGGTTTTGCATATTAGTGTGTTTTTTGAATAGTCTTCTGCCCTTGCTTTACTCTGTGGATAAAAAAAGGCCGTTTTGGTCAAGAGAAGAGAGTAACTGCTGTAAATTAATGTGGTACACAGCAGGAGCAATAACGTGCAGGGGTACCCTTTCTCCATTTACTTTATATGCAAGAGTTGATTGTTTTTTATGCTACTGAAATTAGTTTCTCACTAGTATTTATGTGTCTTACAACAAATTGTTTGTCACTTTCCCTGATTAAATGCACTCTTAATAACACCCAACTTTAAAAGTCTTCTCAATTTGGAACCTACAGTTCAATCATGACGCCTGCCCCTCCCAGCACCTCTTACTTGTCCTTAAATAAACAGCTCTATTTAAAGAGAATGGCAGAAAAGTAAAAAAGAAGACCTGGATATCAGTGTGTCTAAAAAATGTCTTAGTATAGAGCCAAAAATGCAGAAAACCAGTAACTGCTGTAGAAATTAATTAAAAGAGTAACACTGCCTGCTCCCCCAAACATTCACTGCATCATACTAGCCTCTCTGCATTAAGTTATTAATATGCAGAGAGAAAATGAAGTCCTCTATTGGGGGACATAGGAAGTGAATGAAATCAAGCCCAAAGTAGATCTTTGAACGGTCAGATTTAGGCCAAGGATTTTCTTACTTCTGATTTATGCTTTTCTTAGTCCCATCTCTTGTTTAGCTCAGACTCAGATGAATTTACAAGCCTTTGAAGAAATACATAATTTTAAGGTAATGGCAGGAATTCTTAAGCCTGGAATAGTGCGGCTGAATCTAGTTTCGTCCTGCTAATTGTCAATCCATGTAATTAATCCCTGGGGTATGACTGAGTACCTGAGACCAGCGGGTGGGAGGGACTACAGGCAAGTTTTTAGGGCTTTACACTGTGCTGGGCCAGCTTTACATTGCGGAGTCTTGTCAGCAGCAATTAGAGTGGTGCAGCTCAGCTAGCAAAGCCTCTAAATATCAGTTTAAGTTATCCTAGTTTTTCTGTTCATTTTTTTCTTTTTTTCCAAATATAGCTCATATTGGCTTACTGAGTGAAATAAGTGCTCCTGGAAAAATTTAAAACAATTAAAAACCCCAACCTCTGCCCAAAAAACCACTACCTAGCTGGACCAGCTCCCCTTATGCTAGGGATTGCACAGGATAGGCTTAAAGAAGCCACAGAGAGTGTGTGTTTTTGTGGACAAAGCAAACAGGGAAGTAAGACTTAAGCATAGTATGAAATTTATGAAGAGTATT
>VZTV01077982.1:3873-24410 GCA_013400875.1 Anhinga rufa
CCCCCCCCCAGCACCTGGCTCTGCCCTGTGACTGGTGCTGCTGGGGCTGCAGGACTGCGAGCTCTCGGGGCCGCATCTCTGTGCTAACTAGTACTCATCTGCCAGCGAGCTCGGGTGCAAAGCACCGTGTAGAGCAAGCTACGGGCATTTACAGATGGGCAGGAGCCAGGGTTTTAACAGCCACACAGCTATTAGGTTTTGATTAAGCAGTGTGATAAAGACTAAGTGCTTTCTAGGTTAACAGTGTGCAAGATGTGGGATGGGGAAAGAAGCATGAGGAGTAGGGATAGACCCTGGCTGGGTTTGATTACAGCAGGATGTGTGGTCCGGAGGGACCCCGCTGCCCCCAGCTGAGGCTGCAGTGCAGCACTGCACCCCCACTTCCACTCCAGACCTCGCAGACCTGGTCGGGGGCCTGGCTGTACATGGCTGGCTCTGGGGTCCCCATGTGGGAGAGGAGCCGTGGTGCTGCGTGAGGAACATGTACGAGGGTTGTTGCTACCATGAGACAAGGGAAGCTGTTGCATAGGGATAGCGCTAGCCCTTTGTAACTTCATTGCTGATGCTGGTGGTGTGAAGAACATCACTGTTGTGACATTTTGGTCCTGCTTGGGCTTGGAGCAGGCTTTTCCCTAGTCTCGCTGATCCCTGAGAAAGGGGAGGCTCAAAGCACTGGGTATGTGTGGCCGTCATGCACCATCCGTGACACAAATTGGTGAGCCTGGTGTTCTGGGTGCAGTGCTTGAGGCTCTCTTTCAGCCTCTTAGTTCAGCCATGGGTGAGCACAGTCAGGCTTCACGTCTAGGAGACTGGCTTTTTTTGAGGCCAGAGGGGAGCAGAGACCTATTGCCCGCCTGCCGGCTCATGCAGAAGAGGCCAGCAGGAAATCAGGCAGATTTCTGCAGTCTTCTCGACTTCTTCCCACAACACCATTGCCAATGGGATTTGCCTTAGTTCCTTTCATTTAGGACTTGTCTGATGGAAAAGCACCTCGCTGTGACATTTCCAGCAGGAAATTCATGGAGCAAGCGGACTGGGAAGCCACAGAGGGAGGAGGCAGGCAGGGGCTGGAGGTGGAGAAGAGCAAGACTGGGAGGGATGCGCTGGGTCGGGAGCAGCAGCAGGACTGGAGAGTCATGCAGTCAGCCTCCCACCAGGCAAGCAGCCCACTGCAGCCACGTACCAAGGCTGAGTCACAGCATCAGAACTGGGTCATCAGCCTTGCTGCGCTGAGGGCAAGCCATCAACCTGAACGTGTACCAGCACCCCTGGACTGCCACTGAAATGGCCCCAGCCTCCTGCCAGGCTGCTGGGGAGAGGGACGTCCCACCTGGGCTGTCCCGCTTGGCTTCTCCTTCTCCGGCCCATGCTGCAGCTCCAAGCATGGTCCTCACGCCTGCCTCATTCATCGCACCTAGCACAGCCATGCACCGATGCCGTGTGGGGACAGGGAGCCAACTTACACCTGTGGCCAAGGGCTGGCTCGCCTGGAGGAGCTCAAAGATGGTGAGGGCTTTGGGGTGGGCAGCCCCATTTGAGTTTTGCTACAGGTTTGCTTGTGGAAAACCCTCGTGAAAGGAGCTCCCTTCTTTTAGGCTTGGGGATTACCCCTGGAGAAGAGCCTGGGGAGGCAGAAAGGGCTGGTGGCACAGCTCCCCTCTTGGTCCTGGTCAGGGGCTCAGGCTTGAAGGATCTGCCTGCCCTGCCTTTGACAGGCCTTGTTTTTTCCAGGCCTCAGGACCAAGCTGGAGGCAATTCCTTTTTTTTTTTGCCTGGGATATCCTCCCTTGGTGCTGTGGATGAGCTCCCCGATGGTATTTGCTCTGGATGGGACCTCCGCCCCTCGGAGAGCCTGCTGCTGCGGGGTACATGTGGGGAGCACAGTGCTTTCAGCCCTTCAGGGTTTGTAGGTGTTGGGCTGCGGCTGAGGACGGCAGGGAGACCCACCCAACCCTGCCATCCTGACGAGAGCGGGAGTGTTAGCCATTAACCGTGGGAGGAGGCAGACCAAGGCAACACAAGCAAGCTATTAAGACGCAATCCACCCTCACCTGCAGCTTCTTCTTCCCGTCTTCACACCCTTTCCTCATGGCAATACAAGGTTGGTGTGACTACGTGGTGAACCACATCAGGGAATTGATCTGCCACTGTATTCCCAGACTGGGCTGTTACCCCGGAGGCAGCAGGTGTGGGGTGCCCGGGCGACTGGGGGCAGGAGCCGTGCCTTGCAAGGGGGTGGAGGGAGCTGCTGTAGGGCCCCGCGTTCTCCCCCTGCCTGGGCTCTACAGCTGGGCTTGCTCCAAAAGAGGACCCTTCTACCAGAAACAAAACCCAACAGCAGTAAATTGCCTGGCTGTCAATAAACAAACACAAGTCGTTCACACCACCAGCTGTCCCTCCCTTCCTTCCCCCATGGCTGGGAGGGGGATATGTTGTGCCAGAGAGGGTTTGTTTTAGCAGGGCTCAGCCCCTGGGCTCCCTATGGCCTGGCATCGCCATGGGAGTGCATCGGCATCCCAGCGTGTTCAGGCACTTGGGCAAGCTCCAGCAGGACACCTTGTTGGATGGCCAACCCACTCTGACGGAGGCTATGGTACCCTGACGTCTCCCAGTGACGAGTCTCAGAGCTGCCCTCGTCTCCTCTGCTTCCCAAATTAATGTGGGGGAGGCTGGGACGCCAGCGGAGCCTGCAAGTCAATGCCAGCCTCTCCAAAGCACTGTTTCAGGACAAGCAGAGCACTCAGGGGCTCTCAGGTGGGGCCCTCCACACCTACCTGAGGCGTCCCTGAGGATGGTCATGGTCCCAGGCAGCCTGGGACCTCGTGGCTGTGGCACACCGCGTGGCAGCTGGTTGCACGGATGCGGCAGCATCTGCAGGTTGGGATTTGGAAGGGATGTGACTTGCTCTTCCCTGACTTGCAGCCAGGCTTACTATTGTCAGTCATGAGGGAGAGTCTGTTTTGCCAGGTTTTGAGCTCTCTGCCTCTCGCTGGCTCCCCTGCCTGATCCTACTCACATAAAGGTTTTCCTGTTTGCTGTGGGTTAGACGAGGCCAGTGCTGAGAGCGGAAGGTTTGGGCTCTGACTTATTCCCCCTGAAGGAGGTGTCCACCTCGAGCCCTGCTCTGGCTCCACATGTGAGACTTTAGTCCTGCCAGGGTGTTTGTGGAAGCTGAGTTGTTCAGGGAGGAGGGAAAGGGGTGCCAGAGGTGGTGTTTCTGCCCTGGACGTTCACGCCAAGTCCTTTGCTTTCTCCACGCCACTGATGGCGTGCTGCCACCTTGGCTTTCCATTTCTCAGTCCACAGACTGTGCACTGCCCACACGGCTCTTCTGGAGATGCCACAGAGCTGGGACGTGGCAAGCCTGCCTCTCAGCAGACAGCATCTTCCCCTCAGCCTAATTTAAAATCAGCTGGGAACCGTGCAGGTGTGCGTGGATCCTGGAGTGCCCCAAACTCCTAGGACTTGTGGGGACGGCTTTGCCCTGCTGCTCGGAGCTGGCTGCAACTTCGGAAGTGACTGGCTTTGGGCATGGTCCACGTGGGGGGAGCAGACCCAGCCAGGGTATCCATCCCTTGGCCCCCCTTTTGTTTCTAGGGATTGTGGGGTGCCCCTTGGCAGGGACAAACGGTGTGGGGGGGTGGGGGAGTGACAGATGTGCCCCATCTCCTGGAGCAGAGCCACCATGCCCCTGTCCATTGTGAAATGGCTGTGTTTAGCAGCTGAGGTCAGTTTGGGGTTTGCAAGATGCTGCGGCTGCCTGAGCAGCGAGCAGGATCTTGGAAGGACAGGCAGCTGGCAGAGGAACTGTGCAGGACCACAGCGGGAGACAAAACCTGCTTCCCCAGTTGCCATCCCCTTTCCCAGTAGGTCTGTGGATATTTCATGCCAGAAGCATTGGTCAGCAGGGCCTCTGTTTCTGAGCTGGCCTACAAGGGAAAGGCCACTTGGTCTGTGGGGACCCAAAATAGCCCTTGTATTTCTGTCCCGGTCACCAGGCACAGCTGACATGTGGAGGATGGAGCCAACTTTGTTCCACTACAGGTCTGGTAGTGGTTTGCCCCCACGTGTCCATCCCAGCTTCTGCCAGGGGGCTGCTGGTCAGCGGGGAGGAATCGCTCCTCCAAATTTTGGGAGCTGGGGAGATGGTACGCTGTGGGAAGATCATGTTGTTCTGGCTCTGGTTTCCACTCCTCCACTCCCCTACTAAATCAGAAGCAGCTGTGCAGCCCAGACCAGCCTCCAAAAAACTGCTGAGTGGTGCCAAATGAGCTCTGCCCCTGTGGCAGCCCCCTGCAGCCCCTCTGCCGAGTCCTCTGGGTGCAGGGGCAAGGCTTGCTCTGTCCAGCCCCGGGGATGCTCTCCCACTTGCTCGGGGGGCTCAGGCAAGGGGGCAGCACAGCCCAGGCGCATGTGGTTCAGCAGCTTCTGCTGGGTGCGGGCAGCTCTTGCTGGCTGAAGGTCCTGCCTGCTGCCAGCTCTGCACATTTGCATCTGGCACTGGCTCCATTTGGGAGGAAGCCTGAGCTGGAAGAACAGAGCCTCTCCCCGGGGAGACAAACGTGCCCTGGGGTGTGGGAGGCAGCTGGGTGGCAGCGGGCAGGGGGCTGCTGTGGGCAGGTGCTCTTGCTGCTGGTTGACTGCCAGCTTTTCCTGTCCTTTCAGAGGCAGCCCTGTTTTGGGGATGAGCAAGTGATCCCTGGGCTCAGCCCCTCCTGTGGGAGAGGAGCCCCCATAAAGTGCAGAGTGGCATTTGGGGTGGGGTAGCGTGTGTGGGGCTGAGCTGTGCCCTCCAAGCCTCCTCTGCTGGTGGCGCCATGCACAGCTTGGGAAAGGATTTAGAGGGGCTTTTGAGCTTTCCAATGATTTCACAGCCTCCCCTGCCTTGCCCCTCACTGCAGGAATGTTTTGAGGACCTCTGGGCTGCAACGTAAGCTGTCCCCATCCTTCTCCCCCAGCCCCTCACCACAGGTTGCTCCATCCTCAGCTCCCTTTTGTCATTCTTGGCCTGACTCCTTCCCAGGTCTGCCAGCTTTGAGCTCAGTCCTGGGGCCAGGAACATGAAGCAATGAAGGAGGAATCCTCTCCACTCTCCATCCCAGCACCCTGGGGGCCACCGATGGGCGGGTGGCCTCCTGCAGTCCTGCTCTTCCCCTCCGGTGCCGCTCCCTGAGCAGTGACCTTGGGGTAGCCACGTTTTGCTGGTAGATATGGCAGTGTGTGGAGAAACTCATCTTGCTCCTCTCTTTCATTCCCTGTCCATGGGAGACTCTCCCAGCCTGGCCCACCTGGGTTTCTTCTCATGCATTCATTGAGTCCTTATCTTCAGACTTGTCTGGCCACAGGCTGTTTTGGTCTCATCCTGTCTTGCCCTGTGCTTCCTCTTTACGGGTCTTACCTCCACTCCTTTCAGCTGCAGACACAAGAGGGAAACCTGGTCCTGTTGACTCAGCCCATCTCTCTGACGTGTTGTTGCTGCTGCCCAAGGTGTGGCCAGCCAAGATACCATCTGTACAGATAGAGATTCCCCTTGAGCAAGCCAGAGCCTGACTGAGGGGAACCTGCTAACAGAGGAGATGCATCTGGCAGACATGCCCCAGGGGGTCTTACCTAAGTGCTGTCCCAGCCCATCAGGGAGCATCCCACTTTCCACCGGGCTGCTTGGAGATGAGGAGTGTCACCTGCCTGCAGGAGAGCCGGGCTGCAGCCAGGCAAGAGCCAGCACTGTGCCTTGTGCTGTGGCATGGTTGGGATTGCCTCTGGCCTCTGTGCATGGCTGTCCTGGTATGTGGCAGCCTGTACCACCAGTGCACCAAGCCCCGGGCTCCTCCATGGAAGGAGAATTTGGTCCCAACTCAGGGCTGCCTCTGGCCACTCCTTGTGCTCCCAGCTGATTTTTATATTAATGGTGTCCGGTTGTTCTCCCCAGGGGTCCTGTAGGGTTTTCTCCATTTGGAAGCGGAAATGTGGCTTCCTCCCATTGTGTGTCTTCCAGCCGTGGCCCTCCGGCTGACCTTGGGGGAGCACACCAAGGGAGCACCCCTTCCCACAGCACCCCCTGCTCCACAGCCCCTGGGCAGAACCACAGAGCACTTCTGCTGGCTACACTGTCACCCCCGGGGGGCTCGGACCAGCCCTGAGGACATGGGCTGCGGGGGGCTGCCGGCTGCAGAGGGTGCCGGGCGAGGAGGAAGGTATGGGGTGAGGCACCCCTGGGATCTCCCTGAACCCATAGGGAAGCCATGGCCAGGTGGCATGAACTTGGTGTAAGCCTCTGTGCCTGCCTGTAGTGGGTCATCCGTGCTCTCCTCCCCACCTCCACGCAGCTCCTGGAGGTGCTGAGAGCTGCCTGGAGGCACCATCCAGGTCCTGGAGGTGGTTTCTGCCTGGTTTTGGAGGCTCCTGCAGCTGCATTGAGTGGAGCCCTGAGCAAATCCCCCCCTCCGCCCTTGGGAGAAAGGGTCTTTATCTTTCTAAATTTCCAACAAATGGAGCCTGAACCTAGCCCTGGAAAAGCATGCCTCTTTCCCCGGCCTGCCAAAAAGCAGGTCAGGGGTGTGGCTTGGAGAGGATGGGCTTTTCCCCTGGGGACAGCGGCCTGAGCGGGTGCCATCAGGGGAACCAGCTCCTCAGAAGAGCCCCATGAATCCTGTCTCTGTAAACAGGCTCCTGAGAGTAGCTTATCTCTTCCCCTCTGACGCCTCCTCAGAACCGATGTTCCCCCTTAGCTCCTGCCCCCCTGGACGCTGTACCTCCTCCTGCACCCCCAAACCACCGGCCTTGGAGCAAGCAACTGCTCCGATATTTGCGAGGCTTTTCCTGCCTCTCCCAAGGCTGGGCTGTCCTCACAGTCCCGTGGCCTGAAGTGACCAGGAGCAAGGGTCTGGGACCAACCTGCCCTTCTGGTAAGCTTCTTGCTGTGACATTAAAATGTCCCCCAGCAGCCTTTGATGGAGACGCTGAGCAGGAGCACCCATCTGCTCCAGGGGGTTGCATGGGTGCCTGGAGGGGTTTTCTCTGGCCTGGGGACCAGGTGTGCCAGAGCTTGGGCACTCACTACACGCTGGGGAGAGAGGTGTGTGCGTTCATCATGGGGCTGCCATTGCTAGGGACCCCTTGTTGGTATTTGGCCAGTGTATGTCAGGGCTGGAAACTCACTCAGCAGCCCCGGTGGGGACATGGATGCCCACAGCCTCATGGGACTCAGTGGTGGGTGGAAGAGTCCCAGCTGCATTGCCTGGGGGAGTTTTATGGCTGGCTCTGCCCCATCACTGCCTGCTCCCCTCTCCCTGGTGTGAAGCCCTTCAAGGACAGTGCTCAAGTCCCATGGCCCTGGGGAATTTGCTGCCCGGACTGGTCACTTTACTTACCTGCCTGGGACAAGGTTCATATCCCCCCCNGGAGCCTCTCAGGGCTCCTTGAACTGTCCAGATAAGGGACTTGGCGGCTGGCTGGTGTGCACAGTTCAAAACACGCAAACAGGCGGCAGGGCTGAATGCTACACCCCCACCCNTGAGGAGTTTGCATGGTGGCTGCGAGTGCCGCAAGCCTGAAGGCCGAGGGGGTCTAGAGCCGCCTCTCCTTTTGCCAGTGGAGGAGTGGAGGGAGCAAGGTGAAGCGGGCTCAGGGGCAGAAGTGGTGCCTAGGGCTGAGATGCTTCCCGAGGAGGTGCTGAGGAGGCATAGCTGCTGCTCATGGTGTGGAAACCTCTGCAGGGTGAGGGTGCTGCATGGGCTGCCTCACAGGAGGGTTTTTTTCTGCTTGCCAAGCCCTGGCAACGCAGAGGGGTTTGCATGCAGCAAGGCAAGGGTGGAGGCAGAAACGCCTGCATCCCACTGCCTCGCCAAGCTCCCTCAGGACGCAGGCATGAGCAGTGCTGGGGCGGGCGGATGGTGCAGCAAGCCTGTTTGCAGAGAGGCAGGGCTTGGGAAAGGAGAAGAACAAGAGCAATAGGAAGTGCTATCAGCTCTCTGGTGGAAACTGCTCGCAAAGTACATCAGGAGTAGGAAGCCTGCCACAGCCTGCTTGGAGGGATGGGGGACTGGAGAAAAGAGGCCATAGCAGAAAAGCCAGATGAAGCTTTTGCCTCTCTGTCTGCTCCAGAAGAGCCTGAGCAGTTTCTTTGGCCTTCTTTTGGGGGGTTCCTCAGAGCATCCGCAGAGGAAAGGTTAGAAAGCAAAGCTAAACAGCGACAGGTCACTAGGGCAAGGTGATGTCCACCAAAAGGAAAGGGAGGGTGAACTGGCTGGCTGGCTGTCACGTGTGGCCTCTAGTCATTCATTCGCCACTGTCCCAGCTCCAGGGACTGGGTGGGGAGAAAGATGTGACGTTCATTTCTAAGAAGGGCTGGAGGGAACTTCAGGGAAAAGCTGACTGGTAAATCTGCTGCATGTCCTGGGTGTCTGCACAGGGATGGGGTCCGTGGGCAGGTGGGGAGGCTCCTGCCGAGGGGCCCCCAAGCTGGGGCAGCACTTTGTAGGGACTCTGGGCTTGTGGCGCCCATGCCGCTTCCCAAAAAACGTTCAGCCAGGGCTTTC
Organism: Anhinga rufa; assembly: GCA_013400875.1. Classification (NCBI taxonomy): domain Eukaryota; kingdom Metazoa; phylum Chordata; class Aves; order Suliformes; family Anhingidae; genus Anhinga; species Anhinga rufa. The sequence goes on from VZTV01077982.1 coordinate 12,411, forward strand.
AGCCCAGTTTTTAAGGGAACTGGCTGGTCAAGAGGGAGGGTCCTTGCATGGCTCTGTAATTGGTACGAAAACAGGAAGGAGGGTGTAGGAGTCAGCGGTCAGTTTTTGTGGTGGAAAGAGATCGGCTGCATTGGGTCCCATGTTTTTTCAATGTGTTTGTGAGTGACCTGGAAAGGGAATGAGCAATGAGATGACAGGGCTTGCTGAGGTGATTGGATTACTCAGGTTCTTAGGGGAAGTGCCAGCTAGGAAGAGTACAGACAACCATTACAACACCGGGGGGTGGGCAGATGAAATTCAGTTTAGATAAATATCAAGTGATAGATGAGCGGGGGGAGGGGGGAGCCCCAAATCTGCAAATAAGGTTACACACTGAGCAGGCTACTTGCAGCAAGGCCTGGGGCTGTTTTGGATAGCTCAGTGTGCATAAAAACACATCAAATCATCTTTGTGAGTGACAAAGCAGAAACAAAGCAGGAAAGCCTCAGGCCGCTCTTCAGATTCACTGCTCACCCCCTCGCAGTCCCTGTGTGCTCCCAGCCCCAGCATCTCTGGAAGGGTCAAGAGGAGCTGTGGAAGGTTGGGAGGAAGGCAACATGGAGGACCGAAGGTATGGAGCTGTGCCTGGATGACTAAGTGAGCTAGATTTTCTCTGTTTGAAAAACGTGATGTAGGGCGGATACAATCCAGGCCTGTAAAGCGTGGCTGGCATGGAGAAGCCACTCCAATGTTCATCCACCCTTTGACGGTGAGGGTGAGGGAGCCCCGGCTGAGGCTCTGCATGCAGGGAGAGATGCTGCCCTCACTCAGAGGCTCACAAGTTAAGAGGGGGAAGCAGGGATTTCACAGAAGCGAAACCTGCTGTGGGCTACAAAACACAGGAACAGTATATTCCTCCCAGCTTGGAGGCTGGGGGAGCAGTCAGGGACTTAGTTACTCTTTCGCTTTCTTGGCATCTGCTTTTGCCCTCTGATGGAGACAAGCTTTTGAGCCAGAGCAGCCTCTGATTTGACCTGGGGTACCTGTCCTTATTTTGGGAGGGCTTGCATTTGTCTCAGTGCCGCGGTGATGGTGCACAATCACGCACACTCATATGTCTTGTGAAATACAAGCACGTGTCCTCGCAGCTGGTGGCTGAAGGTGGAGGCGGGCAGGACGCTGCCCAGAAGACTGGTTCCCCAGACCCTAGCACAAGGTAGGAGGACCTGCAAGCGGTGTGGTTAGAGTTCAGTCACGCACATGAAATTTCATAAAACAGGCGGTCTCAGAGCATTTCCCATCCTCCAGCCGAGTCATGACCGCCAGGGCTTCATGTGACTCGCACACCTGTGCTGGGCTTGTTCCCTGCCCGCAGGTAGACCTTGGTGGGCCCCCAGATCAGCCTTCCTGCTGGGAGGGCTCTGGTGTCACCCAGGGGGGCAAGCGGATGTAGGGGATGGGGTGAAGCCTCGTGAGGCACCTGGCCCTGCCCCGTCTTGACCGTGCTCAGAGGAAGTGCTGACCTTATCCCTGCAAAGTGATCCCCTACAAGTGGTGGCAGGAGGACGTAGCGTGCTAACCATTTTGGCCTGTTGTGAGTTCCCTGTCTAGGGACTGCCAGGACGGTGCTATGGCTTGGTGTGACATGAAGGGCTTTTCTTTAAAGAGCTGGTGTTTCTGGGTAGAAACCCATAGCGTGCTTACCTGGCACCGTGAAATTGCTCTCGAGTGTAAAGCCAAGCACGCGCTGTGTTCACCTTCGGTGAAGGCAGCAGAAGGAGGAGAGAAGGCAATGCGTGGGAAGGGAGAGGTAGGGAGATCTCCGAAGCCTGGTGACAAATGGCTGCCTGCAGGCATGGCTGTCCTGCAGTGCAAGTTTTTCTGCAGGGGTTAGGCGGCTTTGGTGACGTTGGCCCTGCCGTGGGTTCCCAGGGCTTGGCTGGCAATGGGACGGCGCGTGGCCCAATACCACAGGTGCCACTTAGCGTCTGTCAAGGCCTTTGTGTGGCACAAATGGGCAATTAAAATTGTGCCATCTCTTGTTTGTACCTGCTCAGAGGCGCTAGCCTGTGGTTTATTAAGGCCACTCCTTGTTGTCTTGCTCCTTCCGCTTACACATAGCTTCCGAGGGGATGAGACAGACTGCTCTGAGCCCAGGAACAAAATGGATGTCCTTACGCCAAGGCCCCCCGCATCGCTCCTCCTTTCCCCTGTCCCACAGACTGTGCAGCCACCGAGCTGGTGGCTGGGCTAAACATCAGGAGACTCCTCCGGTAGGTGGTTAGAGCTGTGCTGTGCCAGCCCGGTGGCTGGTGGGTGGCCTCCATCCCCCGTCCCTTACCGTAGGGCTGCTCTTGCTGGGTTCCCACCTGTTGCTGGTGTTGGTTCATGTGACCTTTTCTGTTGTAGGGTTGTTTGTAAGAGCTGGCAGCTGGACGCATTTCCTGGGTAATGAGTGCTGACCTGCGTGCCCCTTGGCAGGCACTGACTCTTTGTGGAAAAAATTAGGAGGCACTTAGCAAAGTGAGACAGAAAACAAACAGAGCAGGCAGGAGGCTGTGTCTGGGCAGCCAGGCAGTGCCTGCTGAGGAGCTCCGGCTCCTGACGCCTGATGTGGGCCCTCTCCAGATGGAAGCAGGAGGTGGCCAGGAAAGCAGCGTGGCGGAGCAGCATGCAGCGCCCTGCCCTGGCACCCCCTGAGCACCTATCCCCCCCCGCCTCCTCCCTGCCACCCCTGGCTCCTGCCACCTCCTCTGCAACTCCCTTCCCTTCCTCCCTTCCCTGGGTGCCTGGGCAGCGGGACCCGGGCCGTGTGCCAGCCGTGGTACCTGACACCTTGGATGCCACTGGACCCACATGGCCCCAGTCCCCGTGACTTGAGCCTGACACTCACCCCCAAGAGCAGGGGGGTGCAGAAGGGGGGCACTGTGCTGCCTTCAAATACGCTGAACACGGGGCTTTCCCTGGCTCTGTCCTCCCCAGGTATGTCTGTGGAGTCAGCCCCTGCCCCTGTTTTTTGGGACACCAGTGTGACCTGGTGGGGGGCTAGGAGGGGGGCCAGGGGCTTGGCTGGGCAAGGGGCAGTGTGTTGAGGGTTTGCTGTGGACCTGCTGCGGGAGCTGGGCTTCTCTTGCCTGTTTGGGGAGAGATCTGTTTGTTTGGGGACAAGCAGTGGCCCTGGTGGGGTTTCTGTGTGTGAGGGGGTGGCAGCTGTGCTTGCAGATCCCCCTGCCAAACCTGGGTCAGGGCCTGGGGTGTGTCTTTCCACGGAAGCACTGGCAGGCTGCTGAGGGGATTTTGGGATATTTTCTCTGGAAGCCCAGGTGGCTCACAAGGGCGAAGCAGGAGCCTGTCATACCCTGAGCTGTCTGAATGGGAAGGCAGGGGAGCAGCACTGCAGATGGCTCCGGCATCGTGGGGCTCTCAGTCCCATGCAGATGTACCTGTCAGCCTGCTCTGGCTTTTCCAAGCAGCCAACAGACCTCTCAAATCCCTTTCCACATCCTGCTGGCTATATTTGGGCTCCATCATAGCTGTAGGCTCCCCAGCCTGCAGGACCACACTGGGGGAGGAGGTGAGCTGTGCCCAGAACCATGCGGGCACCTGCGACAAGGGCCGGGCTCCGCTGCCTTTAACACACGCCGGAGCTGGCAGGGACTACAGATCCCAGCATGCTGCTTCCTGCCTTCCTCCTCCTCGCACGCCCTACCTGGCAGGGTGCAGGCAGGGATGCTGTAGCCGGTAGCAGTGCAGGCGGCGGAGGGGCATGCCCCAGGGGGGCCGGGCGCTCGGTGCCAGGAGCCCCGCTGCAGCTGAAGCCCTGGGAGAGGTGCCGGAGCACCCTATGCTGCACCGACCGGACTGGAAAAGGACAAGGCAGGCCTGCGGCTTCTCTGGGGTGGCTAATCCCCCTCTGCCCCAGAAACGGGGGGGACAAGAGAGGGAAGGTCCCTTCTCAGGGGTCTTGGGGATGCGTCTTGGGCTGTCTGCGGGGCGAGCGATGCCAGGGTGGTGGCAGGGTGATGGAGGAAAAGGAGCGGTAGGCAGCGGGGAGGGGACAGCAGTGCCAGGGACGCCCTTGGCTTTCCAAGGTGACCCAGGAAAGGGCTGTGAGAGCCCCAGGGAAGTGGGAATTGGAAATGGGGGGGTTGAATAGTTCTGGCTAGAGAGGCTGCTGAATTAAATGTGTCTTTTGTGCCGCTGTGCTCCGGGCGTTGGTGGGAGGTGGGGGGGGCAGACACAGCCTGGTGCGCATATGCTTCGCTCACAGTCCCAGGATTGGGGGCAGAGAGCTGCAGGCTCACAAATCCCTTAAGAGCCTGCTGCGGAGCAGCTGGACAGCCGGCGCTGAGCATCTCAGGAAAGCAGTTTTCCTTTCGGAGGGAAGGCTTGGTGTCCCCTGGCCAGCAGAATAAAGCCGTGTGTCACAGCCCCTTGGCTGAAGGACTCTGAGCCGCAGGTTTCCAAAGCTGCTGCACTGTGCTGTCCACCATTTGCCTGCTCTGTTAGGCTCCTGGTACTGTGGAGCACTTACCCAGTGGCATGGCTGGAGGGTTAAAACCAGCACTGTCCCTGCCTGGCCTGTGTCCCTCACTCCCCCATAAAACCTTCTGTTTGCTTTCCAGACGGAGAGCAGCCACGAGACTTGCTGGGACCTGTGCTGACTCTTGCCATACAAGATGACAGCAAGAGATGGGCCGCAAGATAGGTAATGCTGGGCTCTGGTGTAGGTGTGGGGACACATCCAGGATACCAGGAGGTGAGGGAGGACAGGGGGACCCCCTTTTCTGCATGCTTGGCTGTCCCTTCCCCGAGATGCTCTCTCCGTCAGCAAATGGGCTATAAACAAGTCACTGGTGCTGGGGCACACCTCGGAAGCATGACTCCCTCCCAGCTCTGGTGATGGCCACTGTGCATCTGGGTGCCACATGCTGAGGAGCAGCCAGCCTCCCCCACCTTCGTACCCTCCCAGGGAGGGCCTCCCGCGGGCCCCTCTGTGGTTCCACGTCTCTCTGGCAGCCCAGGCTACCAGGGGCTGCGGGGCAGGGACAGGGCAATAAATTTTGTCCTCCCTCCTCCTCGTGGTGCCTCCTGCTGCAGGGTCGGGGACAGTCAGAAGCGATGCCTGTCCCCTGCCCTGCCCAGCATCCTGCTCCAAACCACTCTGTCCCCTCCTCAGGTACAAGGCTGTCTGGCTGATCTTCTTCATCCTTGGCCTGGGAACGCTGCTGCCATGGAATTTCTTCATGACTGCCAGGGAGGTGAGGGCTTCCCACCCGCTGCTGCCCATAGAAAGTCCTGAGCTGGAAGGGACCCACAAGGATCATCGAGTCCAACTCCTGTCCCTGCACAGGACAATCCCAAATTCACACCATGTGTCTGAGGGTGTTGTCCAAGTGCTTCCTGAATATCGTCAGGCTTGGTGCCATGACTGCCTTGCTGGGGAGCCTGTTCCAGTGCTCCACCACCCTCTGGGTGAAGAACCTTTTCCTAATATCCAACCCATGACACTAATCATCCCCTGTCACATCTAGGGACCGTGGTCTAGGTGTGGCTGCATGGCACAGCATAGAGCCCCTGCGTTTGCATGCAGTAGACAGAAGCGTGGGCAACCTGGGTGGGATGAGTGGCGCTGAGGTGGCAAGAGGCCTGGACATGGGGCCGGAGGGGGACAGGGGTGGCCTGAGTGTGCTGGGGGGAGGCCTTGCAGCACCTCGGCCCCACCAGGCTCCTTCCCTTGCAGTATTTCATCAGGCGCCTTGTGGGCCCAGAAAAGATGAACCAGACCAGCGAGGCTGCCGTGTCCCCCACCTACCTGCAGGCCATGTTTGACAACTTCATGACTCTCTGCTCCATGCTGCCCCTCCTCATCTTCACCTGCCTCAACTCCTTCATCCACCAGCGGTGAGCCTTGCCCCGTCCTTGCCCCTGCCAGCCCCCATAGCGCCGCCCAACCCTGGCCTGTCCTCCTGCCCCAGCACTGAGCCAAGCCACAGCCCGTTCAGTCAAGGGCAAAACACCAGTCTCCTATGCTGGGGTTTGGCTGGGATTCCCATGGGAGAGTTTGGCCCCAGCCTCACAGGCTTTTAGGGGTGGATTTTCCTCACTGAGACCCTCTCTTGCAGGATTCCCCAGCAGATCCGCATCTTGGGCAGCCTGGTGGCCATTGGGCTGGTGTTTTTAGTCACCGCGATCATGGTGAAGGTCGCCATGGAGCCTCTTTCCTTCTTCGTCTTTACCATGATCAGCATCATCTTCATCAACTGTGAGTGAGGAAGGGGGGAAGGGAAGGGGCCCAGCCCCATAGCTAGGGCTGATACCTCTGGGAGGAAAGCACGAACCTCACTGCGGGAGAGCCAAGGAGGAGGGGGACCTGCCTTGCCTTGCAGGGCAAGGGCCTTGGCTCCCTGCAGAGGTGCAGTCCATCCTTTCCTTTGGTTTCTCATTTCTGCTCATCTTTCTCCTTTGCAGCCTTTGGCGCCATCCTCCAGAGCAGCCTCTTTGGGCTGGCAGGGCTCCTGCCTGTCAGCTACACAGCTCCCATCATGAGTGGGCAGGGCTTGGCCGGCATCTTTGCTGCTTTGGCGATGATCATCAGTATTGCCAGTGAGTAATCCCGGCCCTGTGGGTGACAGGGCCTTCCCAGAGCACTGCTGGCAACAGGGACTGCCGGGGTCATGCTGTAGGGTTGGGTGGGAGGCGGCAGCAGGGCCTTGCTCCTCTCAGCCCTTGTCATCTTCCTTTTTCCCCACGTCTCCTCCCTTCCTGTGCTCCCAGTTGGTGCCCAGCGGCCTGAGAGCTTCATTGGTTACTTCACCACAGCCTGTGTGGCGATTGTGCTGGCAACCTCCTCCTACATCCTTCTGCCTCGCCTGGTGAGACTTTGTTGTCCTGGTGGGGAAGGGTGTGGGGACATGGGACCTTTGCACATCACAGCACAAGGACTGTGGCCTGCTGGCAGCCCAGCCTTGGCTCCTACCAGCCTCTGCCTTCTGGGTCAGGGCAAAGCTCTCCTGTGTCCTGAGGGAGCTCTGTGGGATACTTCCCACCTCACATACCCCAGTATCTTTGGGGTACTGTGGAAAGGAGCCCCTGGGTGAGTAGGAAAGCATCAGTATCGGACATAAGTGGAAGGAATACTTTGCCCATGTTGCATTTGCCCATATTGCCCATATCTGCTATTACCACACAGCCCCTGGCAGCCTTCTTGCCTCACGCATTAATGAGTTCTCCATTGCTGTCTCTCTGCAGGATTTCTTCCGCTACTACTCCATGAAGGACAAGACAGAGTACTGCGTGTACAATGCAGAGCTGGAGACCAAGAGAGACCTGATTAAGAAAGGTGAGGAGAGGCTGAGAGGAGAGAGAGGGAGGAAAAAGAGGAGGAGGTGAGAGGAAGAATGAGGCAGAAGGATTAAGTTAGACCTCAGCCCTCTGGGGTCTGCTATGCCGTGTTTGTGTCTCTCCCTGCAGACGAGCCCAATGGGATGGAGAAGAATAACTCAAAGATCATCCCTATCCACAACCCTGATGAGAAGCCCTCGGTCATTACTATTTTTAAGAAGGTCTGTGAGTTGCCAGTAACCCCTGTCCTGCCCCTCATATCAAGGGATGGGCACGGGTGTAGGAGAGCGTGGGGAGAGACCAGCCCTGCACTGGTCTCTTGCCCTGTGTTTGGTACCAGCCTCTTTCTTTCATCTGCCTAGCTCTGGGTCATGGCTGTGTCTGTCTGCTTTGTCTTCACTGTCACCATCGGCGTCTTTCCTTCCATCACAGCTAAGGTGTCCACAGTCCTCGGAGAGGGAAACAGATGGAGTAAGTGTGGCCAGGGATGGGGTGGGGTAGGAGGAAACTGGGAACAAGGTAAATAGGAGAAAAGAAAGCAGGGTTTGAAGGGCCTGAGGGGAAGAGGAAGCCATTTTGCATGATGGTTTGGATATGGACACTGGCCTGGCTGGGAGACCATTACAGCCCTTAGTGGGAAACCAGGAGGACCCAGACCTGAAAGATGGTCTCTGTGCAATTGGCGGGAGGGCCTGGGCCACCCTAGGTTCATCAGTGACCTTCTCCCCCTTCTGCAGGTTTGTACTTCATACCTGTCTCCTGCTTCCTGCTCTTTAATGTCTTTGACTGGACAGGACGGAGTCTCACTGCTCTCTTCACATGGGTAAGCACGGGGCAGGGAGGAAATGCCCAGGCAGTCTCCATCCCCAGGCCCCTTGGCCACGGCTCTCACTGGGGCTGCCATCCATGGCTGGGAGCAGGAATGAGGTGCAGAGCCTACATTGGCTTTAAGTGCTAAGCAGAGATTCATGGGTCAGAGCTGAGAACCACAATGTTGTCCTGTCCTCCTCCCACCCTTCTTCCAGCATGGCTTTGGATCAAGCTGCCTCCTCCATTTCAACCTCTTTGTAAACAAACCTTCACTCCAGCTATGCAAACAGCCAGGCAGGATGGCGGCAGTTAAAGAGGGTGAAAGACAGGGCAGCCCAAAATAAAACCTCTGGCCTCTGCACAGGACACAGCTGCTTTAAAGAGCCTTGTCCTGGGAGCAGGGCAGAGCCATGCCACATGGGTCACAGAGGTGTCCCGTTGCTCTCATCTCCCCTGCCTGGCTCAGAGCTGCTGGAGCTGAGTGATGGGAACTGTGACGGGGGTGGGTGAGGAAGGGGGCTGTCCTGTCTGTCTCTCTTCCTGCCCCTTCACCCACCCCCCAAGAGTCGTTTCCCCTGTATTGTTTGGGCTGTTTGTTTAGAGAAGCTCCTCAGCACCACACGCCACTGTGGGGTCTGTCTGGGCCTGGCTTCCCCGCAGCCTGGAGCTGCTTCTCCCCCAGCCATCTCTGCTGGCTGCCCTCAGCCTTGGCCATGAGCCGCGTTGCCTGGTGTCCAGGCCACAGCCTCCGTGGTGGGATGGCCCAGCGGGAGACATTTCCAAAACAAGGCTGTGTGGAAAGTCTGACTGTGTGCAGTTTGGGCCTCATTTCCCTGGTTGGGGCCCCGCTTGCTCCTTTTCTCCTCCTCAAGCAGGAGAGGCTGCTGCCCTTGCCGGTTTGCCAGCAGGCAGGGCAGACGGCCTAACCTCAGCTTCTCGCTGTGCTCATGAAGCGTCCCATGGCTATGCCAGCCCAGGCAGCTCCCAAGGCAGCTGTGGGTCTCTCCTGACCCCAGGCCAGTGAGCCCTGCCATCTGCAACCCTGGCACCCCATCGAGGGGACCCCAGACGGAGCCAGGCACAACTCGTACCAGGGGCTGCCTCGGTCCCAGCTGCAGAGACAACACAGGGGGACGGTGCCTCCTTCTTTGTCCCAGCCTCACATGGCCAGGGACTCTGTTAGGATCCAAAGAGACTGTAACTCGGTCTGTGCCTTTCCCAGCACTGTCCAAAACAGCCCCAGCGCAATCCCTTTCCCAGATTGCTGGATCTCACCCTGCTTGGCTGGGGGATGGCGTAGGAGGCTGAAGAGCTGGTTAAAGCCCAGTTTGCAGGCCCTGAGGTGCCAGAGGGGATTTACCTCAGCCAGCCTTGTTATGCACAGTGTTTTGTTGCAGGAGGAGATTGTGTAAGCTGCACAAGGCTCTCCTGCCTGTCTGTTGTTTCCAGCAAGGGCTTAGCAGTCACTCACAAGCCCAGCTCAGTATTTTGGCCCTAGTGCTGCTGCTCTCCAAGGCGGTTGGGATAGGACTTTCAGACCTAGTAGGACCTCCTTACTGCAGCAGCTGGGGATGCTGAGATTTGTTGCAGCACAGAAAGTCTCTCAGCAACTTGGCCATCCCTGTGGCTCCTCTGCAGCGCTGGCACAGTAGGGACAGCCTCTGTATAGCCCCTGCCAGCATGCCACAGGATGGGGAACATCCTCTTCTCAGCTGCTCAGTGACCTGTGTTTTTCTCGCAGCCTGGCAAGGACAGCCGCCTCCTGCCAGTGATGGTGGCCCTCCGTGTCATCTTTATTCCACTTTTCATGCTGTGCAATGTGCAACCCCGTCAATACCTGCCTGTCTTATTCTCTCACGATGCCTGGTACATCATCTTCATGATCTTCTTCTCTGTCTCCAACGGCTACCTGGCCAGCCTTTGCATGTGCTTCGGGCCCAAGTGAGTAAGAGCTGGGGACAGGGGAAGGGTTGGTTACACCCCCAGATGCCAGCCCCGGCATGACTCCTGGAGTCTGGCTCTGCCCAGCTCTGGCATCTGGAGAAGGGGATGCATGCGCAGAGGGGAATCGCCACACCACCTCAGGGAAGGCAACCCCCACGTCCCATCTCCCAGCCTTGTGCCTCCATATCCAAGATGAGGAAGCTAGTGCTTGGGTTCTCTATTTCCCCAGCCTGCCACGCTGGGGAAGGGGCCGGATGCAGCAGGGATCTGGAGAGGAGCAAAGCACCCACAGCGGGGTGAGCAGCCTTGCCCAGCACAGGAGCACAGGCAGCACGAGGACCCTGGCTGGGGCTCAGCCAGGCGGGCTGCAGAGCATGGGGGCAGGAGCCCCTGGCGCTGGGATCTGCCGGGCAGCCTGCCTGAGGCACTTTTTCTTTATGAGCTTGTATCATGGAGGCAGGCTCTTGGAGCCAAGGTGGATTTGCTCTTGCTGTTCCCCTGCTGCAGAGGAGCACAGCTCATGGCTCCTCTGTGGCCTCCTCCCATCTCTCCGTTGAACTCACAGTCTGGCATGGGGCATGCGTAGCTGAGGACGGGTCTGACACCTGCTTCTCCCCTAGGAAAGTGCTTGCCCACGAAGCAGAGACTGCTGGAGCCATCATGGCCTTTTTCCTGTCGCTGGGCTTGGCCCTAGGAGCTGCCGTCTCCTTTCTGTTCCGAATTCTTATCTAGCAGAGGCACATGGAGGGGACACCGAGAGATGGCTCCGCATCCTTCCCCGAGGCCCTGGACACCTCGGTGCCGTGGGGAGATAACACCTCACACCTGCACTGCCAGACGTTACACCCAGGGACGTTAACACCCAGGGACGGTCCACTCCTGCAGGGTTGGCCTGGCTCCTGCCACGCTCGGCTGTGCGATGCCTTCAGGCCTACGTGCCTTCTCCCTCCCCACGCTGTGTGTGTGTGTATGTGTGTGTGTGTACAAGACCCCCGTGATCTCGCAGAAGTCCAGCCACCTCCCACGCTGCATAACCTCCGCAGCTCAAGGCCAAAAGCCATTCTCGGCTTCCTCCTCTCTGACAAGAGTTGAAGGCCGGTATCCAGTGTTGCTCCCTCTCTTGCCCTTGTCCCCAAGGCACCTACGCACTTGCTGTCCTCTCCTCTCCTTCCAGGGGGCCTGGAAACATTCCACACCACTTCTCCTCCTGGTGAGACTTGCGGACAGGGAGGAGAGCCCCAGCTAGCCCCGCCAGCCCCACTCTCTGCTAGGCACACATCCCCCTGCCCAGCAGCATCCCAGCGACAGACATCTGTGTCCCACCACAGAAAGAGCCAACGCCGCCGTGGCTAGGCTGAGGAGGAGGAATCTCCACACCCCACCTTCTCCCCCTCTCCTTGCCTTTGTCCCCTGCTATTTTTTTTTCCCCTCTGGTGATTCTGCCATTGTTTCCTCTCTGCCTCCTGGTGGTCAGACAGGAGGTCCCACCGTGGGCTGCAAGGGGAGAGGTGGCAACTCCCTTCCGATCCAGGCCACCTTCTCTGCCCGCCTGTGCTGCAGGGGGGGCCTGACCTCTCCCTTGGCTTTCCCAGCCCCCGTCTGCGTAAATATATCTGTAGAGTTGCAGTTTTCTATAAAAAGACTGAAACACCCCTTTGGGTACGTGTGCGCCTCCATCACCACAGGGGAGAGGGCTGCGGAGGGGCAAGGGCTGAAGGGAGCGGGCCCCGGCGTTTCCTGGGAGGCCTCGCGGCCAGCGCCGGGCGGCGAGGCGGCGCGCGCGTCCCCGGCACCGGCAGGCCCAGCAGCTCTCCGCCGCGGGGACGCGAGCAGCCTGGGAGGGGGGCTGCCCTCGGGGTGCGCCACGGGGGCTCCGGCACCAGCGGGGCGGGGGGACGCCCGCGCGCGGCGGGGGGCGGTGAC